>BQNB010007342.1:6411-33423 GCA_026074375.1 Tanacetum coccineum | reverse complement strand
GGAAGTGTACACTGCATCACACAGGACCTTGCACTGTCAGGTGTCAGAATTGTAACAAAGTAGGCCATCAGGCCAAAAACTGTAGAAACTAAGAACTTCTATTTCCAAATATCACTCTATCACTCAACTAAATCTCGGGACGAGATTTTTGTAAGGTTGAGGGAATGTAACAACCAAAAATTTTCATCACTGTAATTTCCACTTATATTATATTAAATACTACTTTTTCACGAGAAATTTTTTGCTTTATTCCATTATGTAACATAGTTTACATTTCTAAAGTAAACGAGCTCACACAACTACCTATGCCATTTCCATCAACGTTTATGTCAAGTAAACGTTATAATTAATATAATTTAATATCCATACGTTATCTATTTAACGTACAATCCATAACGTTTTTGTAAAACGAACTTTAAACGTTAACGGTTATACCAAAACCCTAACTACATGTAATGTATACATACAAAATGAATATACAAGCTTATGATGCATATGTACAAGTATTCCTAAGCATAAATTCAAATATGTTTTCCCTCCTAAATCATGGTACAACACCTTAAAGCTTAAAGTACAAGCCGATTGTGCATGATATTCAAATGAGCTCATTTCCCTCCAAATTCTACAAGGCATTTAGTACCACCTTTCTAGCCTAGAGTACAAGCCTTTTAAGCACAACATTTAAACATATTTTTCCTCCAAACACCATTCCACACTCGTCCTAAACCAAAACCCTAACCCCGAGACTAATATTGGTTGTCCAAAAACAGCCATGCCCTTTCATTAAAAATTCGACCCTTGAGCCCCAAGAAAGACCCTTGGCCACCACTCAAGACCCTTGGGCACCACTCCAACATCTTGGCCACCACTCCAAGTAGCTTGGCCACTACTCCACTCCAAAAACTTGGCCATTACTTCTCTTCTACACTATAAATACACGCATACATACATTCATTCATCATTCACCATTCAAACTCAAAACAACTTCAAAATGATGATCTAACCAAGCCATAGAAGAGAAGAAAGGAAGAACTCAGCAAGTAGAAGCCAAGAAATAAGAGAAAAGAGGTCCTTGATTCATCTCCAAAGAGTGTTCGACCCATTTCAAGTCATTCGACCCATTTCCACCATTTTTGACTCATTTCAAGTTCAAGTAAGCTCATAACTCGTTCAATAAACTCTTGCCTTGTTTTAGAACTTTCATAAGCTTTGTTAGATCCTATATAAACTCTTGTTTAAGCCCTTGAACCACAAACCCATGCGTTTTGGTTTTCCTAAACCAAACGTGCCCATTTTGATCTTTCTAGTTCATAAGCTCTTTTGATAAGCTATAAGCTCGTAAAACTTATTTATTCTAACTTATTTTAGCTTATAGTAATAAGCTATAACCTGCAAATTACTTTCTATATTGAAAAATATCAAGATTATGAATTTTGGACTAAAATTGTAAATATTTTCATGCACAAGGGTATATATTGTAAATTTCTGAAATTATATAGTTTTGGGTCAAAAATGTCATTTTCCTAAAGTTATAACTACAAGGGGCTGTTTTGCCAAATTTTAAAGTCAAAGGTTTAATATATATATACTTTATATATATAAAGGATTAAACTCATAAAAGTATAAAAATCAAGGGTATATATTGCCATTTTTGTATTCTTAAAAATATAAAATGTAATATTTTTGTATAAATTATAAAAATATATATAAATATTATAAGACTTGATTTTATTAAAACCTGACACATTTGTCGTTATTAATCATCTATCGACGCATTATAAAACAATTACATATTTAACGTAACTTATCATCGACTAGCTTTTGAAGAAACTTAAAATCTTATCGTATCACGTTACTAGGGAATTTCATGTGAGGGGTTTCATTTGAGTATACGTTTTGATGAGTTTGCTGGATTTACGATTTAAAGTGTCCTAGCTCCTCAAACGTTTACTGCATGACCTCTGAATTATGATAGCCCGAACAGTGATACAATATTTCCATAAATTAATAAATCAAAGTAAGATGTATGTTAAACTTTATAAAGTTTTGAAAACATAAACAATCACACTAAGACTTGACATATTACCCTCAGGTTACGTGACGAGGCCGTTACTTTCATTTCATATACTTTTGCCATCAATCAGATTTCCCTGTTAAGGTGAGTTCATAGCCTCGCATTTTAAATCTTTTGAATACTTTATAAACCCGCGAGGGGGATACATGCTTAAACCATGAATGCAAGTGTTTTTCCAACTGTATGCTATCCAGATATATTATTGCCTAAGTACCTTCCAGTGCCACTATTTCCATATCATGAAACATTAATTACTTGCGAGTAAACGCAAATATTGTGGATAGATCTATTAGGGGTGACGACTCCCGTTGGTATACCCGTTCATGGGGTAACCAAACGCACTATATTTGACTTAATGGGTAACCTTGGCAAGTTACCTTTCCACAGTGATATTTGTTCCTCAGCTAATGTCACTACAGTGATTTCCATGTTAACTTATTGATGTCATGAGCTTAGGGCAATAATACTATTTTCTATGATAATTTTACTCATTGCAATTATTACTATCTATGGGTGTATAACAACGTAACCCACTGTCTATGATGACTTGTATTCAACTATTTATCATAAACCTATGAATTTCACTCAACCATTGTGTTGACCTTTTTAGCATGTTTATCTCAGGTAATTGAGCAACTTATAGCACGAAGTGTCACGGACTTGAAGATGGCTAAATTGTTATCATTCAAACTTTATGTTTCTAGATTTTGTGACCTCTTTTTGTAAAGACTCTGATAAATAAATAAATGATAACAAAATTTTCCAAAACGTCTCTTGATGAGTCATTTTCTATGATTATGTCTGTTGATTCATGAAATACTACCCCAGATTAGCTTCCGCTGCTATATGTCAAAAATGGGGGTGTTACAGATTGGTATCAGAGCTCATGGTTATAGAGAACAACGGTAAAACCTAAACTATAACTACTTTTTTTTCCATCCAAGAAAGTCCTCCGTGCCACTGCAGTTTCCAGAATAGTATGTGTAAGAAATTTCCATGGCAGATAATACAGTACTATTATATTATATATAAATAACTTATGTTATTTCCACTGGGTTGTTATATAGTCATGTCTCCCCCCCCAACCTATTATTATCCTATCTTATTCCGATGTTGAGGATTCTTTTTCCTCTACACACTCTCCTGACTACATCTCGGCTTCACCGGACTATTTCCCAGCCTCACCGGGAAACAACTCTCCTAACTTTTCAGATGATTTAACTAAGGATCTTTTAGCCTCACTAGCCCTCTTACCTTTTTATGATGACCCATATATTCCAATCACATCTATGCAATTAACAGTTCATGATCTTGGCCATTAAGGTTTATGGTAACTTAGGCAAACTCGTTTTTTTTTTTGTTTTTTTTTTTTTTAATATGGCATAAACTGTACACTTGGTCAGTTTGTAAAACAAAGCATGTTCTCACCCAAGGATGTAAATCATTTAAATAATTGTAAATATGGGGCTATGAATCACCTTAGCCGGTAGTTCTCTGAATGATAATAAGTATCCAAGTAGGTAGTTGATCACACGGGATTAAAGTACCTAGTACGTACGGTCATTTGCTAAAGTCTTGTTTACAATTTAAGCTAACGATCATTGTATAAACTAATCCCATTTTAAGTTTTATATATACCGTTATCACTTGTGTGGTGAGCACAAGATTATTGTGTTTATATTTTCGATGGTTTTCGATAAGAAAAATATTATTACTAAATATACTTATTTATTAACGCGTTTATTATAGTCGTTCGATGCCCGAAAACCATCATGTTTGACGACGGGTTAAGAGTTATATTTATTCCTTTTTCTCGTACCCGTAGATTTTAGTTTTTTACCGTTTAGTCCTTAGGTGTTATAACGTAATAAACAGTTACACTTTAAACTTTCTAGTTAGGAGAAAGTCATAATAGTCCTTTGGACTTTTGGGATTTTACAAACTTAGGTCCTTCATGGTTTACAAAACGATAGTTTAGGTTTTTATAGTTGCACTTTCATCCCTATGTTTCACAATGTTTCAAAAACAGTCCCTGTAGTTTTTGTATTTCGAAAAAAGTTAAACATGTTAACCCCTAAGTTTCGGAAATTGTATTATTAGTCCCTCGACTTGTGAAAATCGCATTTTCATCCCAATTAAACCGAAAAAAAAAAACCACGTGGACATTGGGCCTTATTTAGTCCAAACAAGCCAACAAAGCCACTTCGGCTTACAAATAAGCTATTCGGGCTTATTTTGGCTTAACGGGCCTTATTGGGCCCGTTAAGGTCCGTTTAGCTTTTTAAAGGTCCGTTATAGTTTTTATAAGTCTAAATGTTCACAATAAGTTCTTATGGGG
This sequence comes from Tanacetum coccineum, assembly GCA_026074375.1. NCBI lineage: Eukaryota > Viridiplantae > Streptophyta > Magnoliopsida > Asterales > Asteraceae > Tanacetum > Tanacetum coccineum. The sequence continues at coordinate 29,011 of BQNB010007342.1, read as the reverse complement.
CTGTTAAGCTTACAATAAGCTCGGTGAGCTTATTGAAGCTTATTTCGAGCTTATTGGGCTTACGGGCCCAATAGCTTAACCCGAATAGAACCTAAATGGTTTCTTAGGCATTTTAGCTTATTTCCCATTTGTTTCAACTTAGCTTAATCTGTTTCATTTTCAGCTTATTGGAAATAAGCTGATAAGCTAATAAGCATCCTTATTGGGCCGGTCTTGGGCCCGTTAAGGCCCGGTAAGGTTTTAAACCCAATTGGTTCGGCCCATTGAGGTCCGATAACCTCGTTTTTGTCCGTTGAGAACTTATAGGGTAAGCTTGCTCATTTTGCTTATTCGATAAGCAAATAAGCCCGCTGTTGGGCCTATTGGACCGGTTATGAACCCGAATGGGTTCTAGGGGTTGGGGCTTGGCCCATTAGCATCATTTGAGTCCATTAGCTTATTTAACTTATATAAGCCGTGCAAAACTTTACCGATAAGCGGTTAGAGCTTATTGTGAGCTTATGGCTCACGTTGGGCTTGCAAAAGGGCTAGTAAGCCCGTTAAGGGTTCGGTTGGTTTTCAAAGAAACACAAGGGGTCCATTTAGGTCCTTAAGTCTACCTTAAGCTCATTAAGCCGCGTATAAGCACATGAATAAGCTGTGGGAGCTTATTCGTGGTGTATAGCTTATTTCGTGGACTCGGTAATGGGCTAGGAGGCCCATTAAGGTTTGTTTGGCTTAACAACGCATGCCAAGGGGTCCATTAAGGTTCTTAGTTTCATTTTAAGCTCAATAAGCCGTGTATAAGCACACGAATAAGCTGTTTAGCTTATTGTGGCTTATGAGTTCGTATTGGGCTTGCGTTGGGCTCTTGGTAATAAGCTACGAGTTCGTTAAGGGCCCGAATGGTTTATTAATGTGTTATATGGTCTCACTAAATCGTCTAGCTCCAAAACAACGTGCCTAGTATTTTCTATTCGTGTTTCGCGACATGCAAAAGTTATCAACGTTGAATATTTTGTTTTCATACCCTCTCGTCTTGTTGACCTCATAGTTTACGGTGTTTCATCATAAATCATGAAACCCATGATCTCTATGTTTTTATTGTGTATTTTTTATAAAGGACTTAATCCATAACTCGTTGTTAAACGTATTTTTAATCTGATATAGCACTAACAACTGTCTTATTCGGTTAAAAGGGTTGCGTGACCCATAATGAGTCGAGCCATGCATGTTCTTGTCCAAGTGCGTTGCTCAACCAAGATTTACGTGACATATTAACTACATTATGAAAGTAACGAATGGAAAAATGACATGGGAAGCTTAGTCATGACTTACAAAGGGTCCTAGAGTCTTGGCTTTGGATTGTGAAGCAAACCCGTTATGTTTACACCCCAAACGTATGTAACCTAAGCTCCAAAGCTTGTATACCTAATTCCTTAGCTCGTGTTTCCTCTTGATACCCTTATACTCGATCTTAAATGTACCTTGCAACCTTAGAATGAGTTGTGGGCCGTGTATGGTTCGGCTATTCAATAAGCCGAATGAGATAAAGGGAAAATGAAGAGAGTTTAGCTTTGAGAGAGTTTAAGGGTTTGTGAAAATGTATTATGTGAGTTAAGGAGTGATATTTATAGGCAATTAACTAGTTACTTATTTCCTAGTCCTACACAAACCAAAATCGTGCCCTAGAGGGCGGTTTTGAGAAGATTTAGTTAATCTCACATGGTTTTGAGTTAAACCACCTTAGTACATGTTTTAATTAGCTAAAGATGTACAAGATTTTGTTAGGACATGAGATCTTATGGTTTTTGGTGCTCTTTTCTTGCTAGCCGCGGCATCAAGAGGTCCAAAGGAGAATTTGGGTTATTACCTAATGTGCCAAAGTCTATTATGGGAACCATTAGGACTCAAAATTAATTGCCTGCGTTGTACATGTACATTCTAAGGATCATTCGTAAGATTTGCTAGTAAGAAATTTTACCGACGATTTTTGTGGTTTACATGCCTATATCCAGACTTTAGGTGAGTAAGTACAAGACTTGGATTCAATTTCGACTTTAAGTTTTCAAAGTGGGTATTTGGTGTGAAGTCTAGGTAAGGTCTAAGGTATTTCGGGGGTGGTCCAAATGTATTTTACGCGAAACGTATCCCTATTTACGTTGACCAATAAAACTAATATACGCAAAGTACGATAATTATTATCAAAATAATTATTCCTTCCTTGGTTGATGTAAACCTCATTTATTTGGTGATCACGTTTTACATTTATGATATTTCTAGTCTACGCGGTTTAGCTAAAAGTATAATAAATATTAAAAGTAAAGCGTTTCGGACTAAAATAAATAGTGATATTAATATAGTCGTGACAATGACACGAAGAAAATGAGAAATGTTTAAGTCTCCCGTTAAAGAGCTTTGTCCTCAAAGCTTAATAACCTTGTAGTAGCTGAGAAGCCGGTTTGTGGAAGAGTTTTTTTTCTTTTTGTGGGTATTTTTTGTTTGAACGAATCTTCACGTTCCCTAGGTGAACTCAGGGCCCGCCTAAGTTCCGCGAACCTTAACCAGTGGTATCCGGCTCGCTTCAATGTTTGTTCTCCCGTTCATGATTTCAACAGGCTTTCCACAAAATGGAGTTATCGTCACATGATTTCCTTCTAACGGATGGACTAACGGGTTCATCGGCATAACATTTCTTCAGGTTTGATACCTGGAAATTGTGGTGATACTTTACTCATACTTTGAGGAAGTTCAGCTTAGGACACTTTCCAAACTTTTGCTAACACTTTGAAAGGTCCGACGTATCTCGGGTTCAGCTTGCCTCGCTTACCGAACCGTACGACTCCTTTCCAAGGTGAGACCTTGAGCATAACTCTGTCTCCAACTTCGAACTCCATCGGCTTTCGCTTCCGATCAGAATAGCTATTTTGTGATTCCTGTTGGCTTGCATCCTTTTGCTTGTTAGGACGATCTTTTCCGTGTTTCTTGGATAATTCTGGATCCAGTCAGTTGGCTTCCCAACTGCCCAGCTATTGGTGATCGACATTTTTAACCATACGTGCCTCATAAGGGGCGGCTTTATGCTAGGTTGATACTGTGTGTTATAGGAAAATCGGCAATGGCCAATGCTTAACCAGCCCTTGCCAAAATCGATCACGCACGCACGGATTGTCCTCAAATGAGTTTGAATGGTCTCTCGCTTGGCGTATTTCTGGTATGATATTGCATGTGCTCATGCTGGATAATCTCCGTACACAAGCTTTTTTAATGATCTCAGACATATGAAGTGAATTCTCCCATCAGATCACAGATATTGAGGAAGTATCCGTTGTCATGCCACTAATCAGTTTAAGTACAAATCTTGCCAGCTTATCACGGGTCATTCTCCGTATTGGCAAGAAGTGAGCGAGTTTTTTGTTATGTTTTTTTTTTGTAAGTCGATCACAAACACCCAGATGGGTCGAACCTGTGATGACCTAGGAAGTTTGGTGATAAAAATCGATTGTTATTTATCCCACTTCCAATTGGGTATTTTGGTGGGTTGTATAGCAATTCTGATGGCTTTGATGTTGGCCTTAACTCTTGACATGTAGGCATTTGTAACGTTACGTGGCGATGTCAGCCTTCATGTTTGGCCACCAAAATTAACTTTCTTCACCATCTTGGTAATCTTGTCGGACGGTGGTGGATAGAATATTTTGACTTATGGGTTTCGTGTTAATCACGGATCTTTAAGTACTCCTATAGCAAGGTATAACTCCAGCACGTATAAGCATAGTGCCCATCTGCACGTTGGGTTCCTCTTTCCTTGGGTATTCCTTCGGATCATACCTTCTAGTTTGTTTACTATATTTTTAGGTTTCTGGCTTCGATCTGAGCTTTAATATGTTTGGGGAAGATCCAAAACAATTTGTCATAACCAAGGCTCGAACCATAAATGGCTCAATCCGTTCTTTTCGCTCAGGATCGGCCATACGATTTTTCGCTTCCTGGATGATACGAAGTTCACAGTCATAGTCACTCAGAGTTTAAGCCAACGGCGTTGCCTCATGTTAAGCACCTTCTGATCGAGAATGTGTTGTGGCCTGTTATGGTCGGTGAATACGGATGCTCTGGTTACGTATAGTTGTGTCTCCATATTCTTTAGGGCAAACATACCGATCCAAGTTCTAAATCGGGAGTGGTGTATTTCTTCTCATGATTTTGAACTGTCGAGATCGTAGGCAATCACCTTCTACTTCTGCCATTAACTCCGCACCTAATCCTTTGTTTGATGCATCACAGTATACCTCAAGTCTTCGCTCCTCAGTTATGGCGAATTGGGGCATTGCAAACTTCTGCTTTATCAACTGGAAAGCATTCTCTTCCTTTCTCCCCCAATCAAACTTAATTCCTTTTGAGTAAGTTTTGTCCTTGATTAGCAATCTTCGAAAATTCCTTCTATGAACCTTTCGATATTAACCCGCAAAGCCTAGAATTGGCGGATCTGTTGGTGTCCTTGGAGTGCCCAATCCTGATCAGACTCTATTTGGCAGGGTCCACGTGTATGCCTCTACTTCCATGACATGTCCAAGAAATTGTTACCTTCGGAATCCAAAAAATTCACATTTTGAAAACTTTGCGTACAACTTCTCCTTTTAAGCAATTCCGGAAATTGCTTTAAGGTGTTCTTATGCTCTCTTTCGTGGGTTGTCTTTTGAATAAATAAGTATGTCATCGATGATGACAATTACGAACTTTATCAAGCTTAGGTTTGCACACTCGGTCATGAGGTCCATGTAATACCGCAGGTGCATTCGTCAGTACGAATGGCATAACTAAAATCGTAATGGCCATACGAGTGCGAAATGCCGTTTTCGGGACGTCTTGTTCTCGACTCTAAGAATGGTGATATCGAAATCTCAGAATTATCTTCCGAATAAATAATGGACGGATCCTTGAAGTTGATACCAAATCGTCGATCCTCGGGAGTGGATACGAATTTTTTATGTCAGTTTTTGTATTTTAACTCGCGGTAGTCTATGGCCACATCTGAACGCACCGTCTTCTTTTTGACAAATAAAGACTGGGGGATCCAAGTGAGGAACTAGGCTTATGAAACCTTTATCAGGATATCTCTTGTAGTATGTTCTGTAATTCTTCATTTCGGATGGGGCCAATCGATATGGTGCTCGAGCTACGGGTGCGGCTCCTGGAATTAAGTCGATTTGAAATTCCACCGGTCGAGTTGGAGGAAGACCTGGCAAGTCCTCAGGAAACACTTCTGGAAAATCTCGGACGATTGGTTAGCTGCCTCTATTTGTTTCCCCTTTCGAACTTGTCCTCCTCTTTCTTGGGGATATCTGTGTAAAAAGACCTGACATCCTATGGCCATGTACTGTTGAGCTTTTTCGAGTATGAGATAACGGTCCAACCGGGATTATCTCCCGTTACTACTTTCATTTCCGCTGAAAAGTTAAAGTTTATTCCCGTAGGAACTTGAACGAGGTTTCTCATCGCATTACGATCACAGGTGGATATCTCCTTAACCAGGTCCATTACGACATAATTACCTCGAAACTACCAATTCTTACTGGCACTAGTCTTGTGGAACGGGATGGTCTAAGAAATTTAAGGTGCAAATCCTCGTATGTTGGTGTTATCTTGACTAATTTTCCATCAGCTAAAATTACATCATAGCAATTTTTTCTAATGCAGTGGGGCGATGTTTATCAAGGGAACTAAATGAGTGGATATCAAAATTCTATCGGCACAGTGTCGTAATAAGATAGTTGCATAGTGGTAATTTAAGGGAATGTTACCGTGAGACATTCGCATCAGTGTTTCTGGTGCATCTCCCTCTTCTTTGCATTCCAATGCATAAACCCATCCTTGTGCATTTCCCATTTCCTCTAATTTTTATTCCTTTAGTTTTGGCCAATCTCTTAAGTGTCTCCTGGTGCTCCACATCAAAAACAACATTCCCTTTGGGATGTTACCCCATTGCCTTTGAGTGTTAGCAAATTTATGTTACTAGTACTCCTATAATCACGAGCAAACAGTGCCTATCTTGTTGGCACTTGTGACACCTCTGGGTGCTCGGGCATTGTGGTACGAGGCACCACCTACTAATGAAAACATCAATTATACTAAATATTTATTCCAAGACCCTATTACATCAAAATCTTTAACAATCTTAGTATATGATGAGAATTTTTACCAATATGTTTACAACAACTAATATTCTATCCAACTAACAACATATATTTTATATTCTTAAACTCATTTCATAGCTTCTCCCGTTTCAAACCATACCAAATTTCCACACAAACCTAATCACTCCCCCACATAGCTACTCTCGCGCTCAGTCCACATAATTGCCGCAATTATATATCACTTGAGTACACATAATACATTCACTTCAATCCAATACTATCAAATTCGACACACCCCCATACGCCTCATATCCCATTAGCACCAATACTATTATCCCCATATACTCATTACCCTACCCTAATATATCAACCCTTCCCCTAGTCTAGTCCCACTATACAACATCCGTCCAAACGCTCTGTTACAACCCACCTCCAATTATTCGATGTATTACACTCCACCACCTTCCCCTTTACAAATATCAGACGCGCATGTAGTAAACATGAGTCCCACGACTATTCTCCCATACAACAGTCGATTACTTACCTCCTTACCCCCATTTTAAAAATATATACAAAAATTTTAATTACTAACCCTCAAATACACTCTCCCCCATCATACAGTCATATCGATTACAATCATTTAAGCTTGCACTTATTACCCCACTCGTCAATCGAGTTCACACTCTCTGCTACGCAAATTAACCCCCAATAGATGATCTCTGTCACACTTGCTCGCGCCCACCCCCCCACCAACAACTAATCACCCACTACGTGTCCTCGCTCTAACCTCACATACTCTCCATAACAAGTGTCAACACATCCTGTTGCCACATCCCTACAATAACATCCCATACCATGCACTCCGCCCAGTCCACACCAACACACCTAAGCAAAGATCCCAAAGTCTACGACTTGACACTCAAGTCCCTAACACACACTCTTCATACCACATACCTCAAATTCTCAACTATATGACAGCCTCACCCTCTAACACAACACAGACACACTACTAAAGTACAGTATGCAGAACAACAACCCTCCACTATATCCCTAAAAGTTCAATCCATATACTTGAAAACTCACTCTACCCCAAACTCCTACACATCTGCTCGTGTCTAACAATCCACCTCAACCGTATACACTACCTATCTTAATCCCCTACCATGTGTAATAACCTCATGTCTCCCTCTCACCACTTCTGTAGCACTCCGCCCACTCATTATCTAACACACTCACCCCAAGTACCATACCAACTCCCTCCACAATGACGCCTAACAAACTCAACTAACCTAGTCTGTTTGACAACCCACCAGTTGTACACACCCAACAACACCGCACCCACTCATCCACTTAATCCGCCAGACTGTGTTCATCAAACTCCTTTAATTATCTATCTCACTGTACCCATAGAGATCGCCACTCCTTAGTACGAAGACCACCTACCGTGTTATACAATAAAAGACACCAGAGACTCAACTCCTTGCCCCTAATGCCACCTGCAAACATACAAACAGCCTCGCCCTTTATGTCACCCTAGAGCAGACACACTAAAAAACTGTATATATCCCATTCTAACATGTACATGTCAGACACACATACTCGATTACACCTACGCCCGTGAAAGAACCTAATAATAGTTAACCAGTCTAACTACGAACAAGAGACATGTATCAGTACATGAATGTTCCCTCCATATGTCCACAGAACACGTGCCCCGTCCTAACCTAACGATCCATGACTCCATGTGTGTGTCAATCAATTCAGCACTACGTGTACCCTACATACCTGCCACCACACACATAACCCATTACATCATTTCTGTTAGCCCATGTACATAATTATTGCATGCTCACCATCAGTCTTGCCATAGAACTCTCGCATCATGTCGCGCCTACTCCCTTAAATTGAATAAACCATATCAGAACAAGTATGTGCTGAAGCTACATAGCCTATCGATCAGTCTATCCAAGTAATATCAACCTGTCCGCGACCCGTACACAGCACCTTGCTAGTCCATTATGTGTGCCTGGACAACCCCCACTGAACTATGTAAACCCAGAGTGTCTTACTCCCAGTACAGTCATGGCTCTTCGTTAGTGTAGCCCAACATCTTTTAGAAGCCACAGCGCTTATACTAATTCCAGCCGTGAATAGACAGCGAATTAAAAGCATGCCACTCATAGCCATATGTACAGGCAGATCACAACGCAATCGTTGTTCGCGATTGTACCAACTCCCTGTGTCGACCCGATTTCGTCACGCTGAGAATAGTTCATACTACTCTTCGAAACTACATGTCTGACTCCTAGTCTATGTATCGTCTCGAGCCTATCCCCAGCATGTGTCCCGCGTAAGCAGCAGCGCGCCTAGAAAGGACTAATGTGCCGCTGTCCTCGATAGATATCTTGCATGAGAACTCTAGAATGCCAAGTGGTGTCAATGATGACCTAAATTGTCGATCTTGTATGAAGAGTAACGGGTAGAGTGAGAAGCTATCTGCGTTCATTTACGACTATGCCTCTCGATCATGACCAAATCTCTATATGTGACAGGCAACCTAAAAATGATTATACTATTATTAGTTCAAGTGTATAATTAAAGATTGCCTACTATGGGAACCGTGTCTATGTGATCCTCCTGTCCAGCAGAACCATCTAAATCCTGTACTTATATATTAGTAAACAGTAGTCCCCACGCCGAACAAAATAAAGTGTTCATCATTTCCTTACTGTAACCGTAAATCATCCTTGGACGCTTGATCTTCATCCTATGTTCAGCATAGAACAACTAGCAAGAAATTCATAACTGAGTGTGAGACCGGGTCTTAAATGGATTTCATACTCCCGACACAAACTATGACACTAACGAAGTGCCCCTCATGAACCTAGAAAAATCTATATCTAGTCCTTGCCTCTCCCAATGGATCATCCAAGGACCCGTCGTTTTAGAACCTTCTAAAGGGATATTTAAAGATTAACTAGTGCACACACATTCGTTAATGTTGTAGATTTCAGCCACACCCTCCCCCGTCAGCACAGCATAGCAAATAATATCTTTATAATCGGACCGGCCACCTCCAATCACCCTCCACTTATAGTCAGTGTTTTCTTCCACTTAAGTCCATACCATTTTGTGTCCAACCTGAGCTATTACTTTTGTACTCACACGTTACGACTGCAAATCTCTCTCAGCGCCCACTGCACTGAATTACGCGTGTCTCCGCCATGTGGCAGATCAGACCTTCTAACAGGACATTGTTTATCAACACTTGAGCTAATGCGGTAAGCTTCATGAAAATAACCATTCATAGAAATATAACAATGAGTGGAGCAATGACCCAATCCGTGATTCTATACAGTCGCAAATTGTAAGCCCTGTCTCTCGCATTTCGGGACAAGCTTCCCCACACCCCTAAATTTTAACGAGCAATTATGTTGTTAGATTCATGTTACTTGACTAAACTGTGATCATATGGCTCTTGGGATATTGTTTCTCGATATGTTCTCTCATTCCTGTACGGTGACATAACCACTTCCCATCACCATTGTTATATTACCCGTTTAATATCAATTGACAGTTACCCCAGTGGTCGCATAACACATACTTGGGGGTCTATAGGAACGCACCTAGCGCTCGTCCCCACCGGCTACTGTAATGTACCAACTTTTAATTCCCATTTGCTTAGGCTACTCAAGTGCTATCTTCTAGGTGCCCACCCGTCTTTAACGATAGGTAGCATTAAACCACTATTATACACGTACCCGTAAAAGACAGTATTGAGTCGGGATCATCCATTTCGGTGCCAAGTGGGGTACTCAGTGCAGGTCATATAGACGCTCCCTTTGATTAGGTCGTCGGTTACATAACCTAAGTTATCGCAACAACCAACAGTCTAAAGTTAGCCCCTGAGACTCTGTACTGACATCACATATGCCATCGTTGATGTACGTATGAGTAGATCAAAACTAATATCAGCAACATTACACAATATCTCACAGTCGAGTAAAGTACGCACGGTATCTTCCGTTCCTTGCCGTTCAAGAATACATTTAAACATCGAGAACTCTTACCCCTCTACAACTTCCTACATAAGTCATACTCAGCGAAATATCCGCCTCTACATTTCATTGAATGTAATAAGTATTTCAGGAAATAAATAATTAGATAGAGAGTATTCATCCACTAAATAATTCTAAGTTCAAGAGCGATCACTATATCAGGTATCACCCCCATCATGTTCCCCACCTGAATAATGCTATATTTTGAGGTACGCAATACACAGTATTTGAGAAGTGGTCTACTCATCTTACCCTGATCTAAAACCTTCATCTCCATGCCGAGTAAAACCTCGCAAACCTAGCAACGAAAAATTTTGGTAGATATCGTGGACAGAGTGTAGAGAAACACGTAAGTTTCACAGCCTGAATTTAATTAAAAAATAAATAATTAGTATATAAAATAACCAAATGGATCGATCATATGTGTCAGACGTTCCCCCTCTACACGTTTACTCATCGGGACTGAGAGAAACTATACGAGTTTAGGGTAACCGTTAGAGTTGTTTCTTGACAAGTCACATCCAACCAATCAGGTATTCACCGACAGCAATTTTTAATCTGCAGATTGGACCTGAGATATGACGATCTTATCTAACTTCATTGAAGGGGTAGGCTATACGTACTGGTCTGACACATTCACGAAGACAATGTCGCAAGCCTCGCAACATCATTGACTAGCAAGATTATCAAACGCTCTTTGCACATTTCTCCGGGCGTCTTCACAAATGCGACTTGAAACTTATCTAAGACAGGAATCAACCAATCTCAGTATCAGCCTTATTCCACCAGCCTCGGATCACAACTTTTTGACAGTTAATGCACAATTCGGAGATAGCTGGAAACGAAGCCAGTATAACTGAATCAACGTGCTAAAAACTCGTACCGCCCACACCCCTTTATTAGTTGAACCACACTTATTGCCAACACCCGCCACACCCGCAGCACGCCTCCAAACCCAAATGAAAAACAAGCACCCCCGACTGACCACCACCCCCACTACCCACAATTAACAAACCCCACCCCTGACCACCTCACCCCCAACAACCCCCCCCCCCCCCGGGAAGGTACCCCGGACCCCCCCACCAACAGGGACACATAAAGAGCCGGATGAAAAGGGCGTAAAAACAGCACGCAAAACATTTTTGTCGACATTATAATACAACGCGGACACACAAAAATAATTAAATTTTGTTTTTAATTATCAGTATTTATTTAATAAAAATATTAAATAAATTAGTCATCATTTTTAATTAAAAGCGTTGTTGATAACGCGAATACTCGAGCTTAAATCCATTTTTATTTCGGACAAGACGAAACCGGTTCACAAAATGAATAACAGATATTTTATTAAATGTTATAAAATATTTATGAAACATTATCAAGTAAATACTCATTTTTATCAGAAAAATGATTCGGAAAACAATGGCGCAAGTTTCAAGAGTTGAAACATCCGTTAAGTCCTTCAAACGAGTCCCGAACCGATAATTATCGAAGTTTTACTAAAAAGTTACAAAACAAACCTTGGACTATTTCAACTTGTCACTTTTGATTTAAAGTTTTAATATATTTATAAAATTATATGTTAGGAAAATATTGTAAACAGACTTAATACTGTTAGTATTAAAGTTAAGTCTGTTAGTTATAGTTAGTACTGATAGAGAATAGTTAGTACTGTTAGTATAGAAGTTAAGTCTGGTAGAGCAAGTTAAGTCTGCCAGCATTAACTTAAGCGTGACAGTATTAAAGTTAATACTGTTTGTCCAGACAGTTAAGTCTGTTGTTATTATAGTAATAGTTATCTCTTAGCGTTAATCTAGGAAGAGATAAGCATTATCTCTTAACGCGTTTAGGGTTCCTTATGCTTATAAAAGGAACGTAGTATAGTATTGTAATCATATGAGTTGATTGAGCATTCACAATCAAATAGTAATAGTAATAGTATTTTTAGTATATCGTTCTTGTGTTCATCTTGGTATAGATATTGATATTCCGCGTCAATATTTGTATTCTCGGTAATTGTCTCTCATAGTTTCTTCCCTATCCTATTTATCCGGCCGCCGGCCACCAACCTCCGACCACCTCCGGTCATCTTCTCCAGCCGGATTTTAGCAACCACCGCCGCCGGAAAACTTTTCCGGCGGGATTTTCCGATCAAAACCAAAAATGGTCCTCACAACCAGATCTACTCGACCCACTACCTCACTCGCCTCCACTCGCCACCACCACCACCAGCTGCCACCACGGTCACACCACTACCATCACAGCCACGCACCACCAAGGGTGCGGTTGTTTGTTATAAATACCTACGAGGGTGCGTTTAGGTTTAAAACATCAACAAGGGTGCGTCGGGCTTGTTACCACCAAGGGGTGCGTTGTGGTTTATTATAACATCACAAAAAAAGGGTACGTTTGGTCCAACCCACCAGGGTGCGTTTGGTTGTAAAACCACCCGAAAAGGGTGCGTTTGCTGTGGGACAGCCACCACCCGAAGAGGGTGTGTCCGGTTTTGGGTTAGCACAAGAAAGGGGTGTTCGTTGGTTGTTATACAAGACTAGGGTCCGTTTGGTTTTGGCAGGTTCACAGCCAAGGGTGCGTTCGGTCTGTTATAAGCACCATGGGTGCATTCAGATTTGTTATAAATAAGCAAAAGGGTACGTTCGGCAGCAAGAGTCACGAAAGGGTGCGTGTTGGTTTGGAATAAATTAGGGTGCGCTTGGAGTTTATAACACTGAGAAGGGTGCGTTTGCTTGGGTTTGGCTATGGGACAACCGGGGAGGGTGTCGGGTTGTGGGTTCACAGCCGCAAGGGTGTGTTGGTTTGTGGGTTAACGGAGAGGGTGTGTCGTGTTTGTTTGTTGGTTTGGGACGGGTTGGCTATGGGACAGCCAGGTATAGTCGGGGGAGGGATGTCGGGTTTGGTTTTCATTTTAAAAATGCAGCGGCTGCGTTTGGTTTAATATAAGCACCGAGAGGGTGCGTGGGTTTAACTTTGGCACCACAAAGGTGCGTCCGGGTGCGAGTCACCACCCCTAGGGTGTGTTCGGCTGTGATAGCCACCCAAGGGGGTGTTTGGTATTAAAAACAGCCCACAAGGGCGTTTGGTTGTGGGTTTATCAGCCGCAAGGGCTGTTTGGGGTCCAAAGGGTACGTTTGGATATGGGTTTAACATAAAAAGGGGCGTTTGGTTTAACAGAAATAAGGTAAGGGGAGTGTTTGGTTGAGTAGAAAATTGATTAGGGTGCGTTTGGGATTGCAGAAACACCAAAAGGGGGTGTTTAGTTTGGCAGATTGGGGCGTTTGGCTGTGCAGAATCCGCACTAAGGGTGCGTTTGGTATAACCGTGTTTGGTTTAGCGAAACAACGAGGAAACAACGAGGGTTCGTTTGGTTTATATATATCAAAACAACAAATGAAAACAACATAAGGTTTTAATAAATATCAAAACCGGATAAATATTTATTGGTGGTTTTAATTGGTTAAATAAATATAATATTTATTAATTTGTTTAATTTAGATATAATAATATACATATATATTATATCTAGAAAACGTGAGTGTTTGAAATATTAACACGTTAACAATTGCAACATATATTGAATATAGGAAACGTCGAGTTTTGCGAAAATGGAAACGTTATATAAACGGAGAATTCATGATGAAATTTATATAATTTTCTATATTTACGATTCACTAAAACTCTATTATTTTAGAGAACCGATAAAAGGAATTAAGATATGTTCTAAGATATATTAAATGGTATTATACAATAACCTGGACAACGAACGAAAAACTATACTTTTACATTGAGATAACCATTTTAGACGCGACCTGTCGAGGAAACGAAATATAAGTTTATAAAATATTATTTTATATTTTATAATTTTCAGCTAGAAGGTAACACCATAACTATTGTAAAAGTTTTACAAACGTCGTGTGTTTAATTTATAACTTAAAGACGTGTGTCTACAAGGACTTTTTAATAATTAAATGAGTTGTCGAAATAATTGGTTTAATTATTTACTCTCACTTTTTATATAATACTTGCAAAGTATTATACAGTTCACATTAATCCTTGAGTTGTCTGTCTTTATTATATAATTCGCGGTACGAGTTATACAATGGTTTATTTTTCATATGTAATATATATAGAATATATATTACACACTTTGGGTATATTTTCAATTTATTTATTTAACCAACCACCAAACCATTACAACGTTAAATCTAAATCTTTATCAACGCGTCGCGTTGACATAACAATTCACCGGGAAACCCAAACACATTATCCTAGGCTAGTGGGACTTAGCCGTTAAGTTAAGCTGCATCTTCTCGGTCAGGCAGCTTCGTCTTCCGTTCGTATCGTGCATATTAGATGCCTATCTGTCAATCGTTCTACATCATCAATGTGAGTTTCATAGCCCCACGTTTTACTTGTTTTACATATATTTTTGGGGTGAGAACATGCTTGTGCAAATCTGTTTGCAAACTCAATTACGTGGTCGATTACATACGTGTTTACATGAATGTTTACAAATACATTTACATGATTGATTACCTGTTTGGTTTACATACTCATTTATATATCTCGCGAGGAGATACAATACTTGGTTACAATTATGAACTCGTTTTGGGATAAGAAACATATGCATGGGTTTTTATAATTGGACGCAAGTGGTTAATTTTCATGATATGATTACGTGTTTGCCTAAGTAGCGATAACCCAAATTGTGCCCACTATCATGAACTGTAAATCACCTGGAGGGTGAGCGCGAATGTTATAAATAGATCTATTGGGATTGACAATCCCCGTTCGGGTGATTAGCTATCACTGGACAAACGAACGTATACCATGTCGAACATAGGATGTTTCGGGTTAGAACATCACCACGGGCAATGTAGGCCATTAATTTGGTATTCATACACGTCAAGCTTCAGTGTCATGGACTTAGAGCAACGTAATTACATTTTTGTGATGTTTGCATTTGATGCATTATCACGGGGGAAATCTTGCGGTCCTACACTTATACATTTTAACATAAATATTTGGAATATTTTTGTGGTGGATTTGACTATCATGCATATTTTGAACAAATGTGGTCCATTCATACATACGTTTTTGTGACCATTTGGGGATTGAAATGGTCAGGCATATTTTACAACTCTTTGAATTATGACATTCATACATACAGTTTAGGGAACATACAAGGTTTGAAACGGTCATGCAGGCTTTACAATGGTTTGATTTCTAAAAATCATACATATATTTTGGAAGGACATTTAAGGATTTAAATGGTCATACAATCATTTTATGATACTGTAGGGAGACAGTGATCATTAAACGTTTTACAGGGTACTGTGATGACACAGTGGACAAATTCATTTATTGGAACTTACGTTCATACTTAAACTAACCTATGAACTCACCAACTTTATGTTGACCTTTTTAAGCATGTTTTTCTCAGGTAAATTATATGCTCGGATTTCTTAAAGTGCATTGGAGTCTATACATTCAAGCTTTTCATTGTGATGCAATTATGGGACAAATGTATATTAAATTTAGATTTTGATTAAATCCACGAGATTTCTTTTCAAACGACACTTAGAGATCGTTCTCTTGTATCTAGCGCTGTGTATTATGAAGTAGCACCCCAAGTGGTATTCCGCCGCGTTTTATATTTTTGGGGGTGTTACAGAAATGGCTTATCAACTTCTCAAGCTATTGTTGAAACAACTGAAGAAATAAGGTGTTTGAAAGAATCATCAACAGAAGAAGAAGACTTGAAGATTTAACTCAGAAGAAACTTGGGATTTGAAGGTAAATCACAAGTTTAGGGGAGGATTGTTAGGAATAAATCTTCACAAGTGCTTAATACTGCCAAGGTATAACTAATAGTACTAACAAACTTAGTACTGCCAGTACAAACTTAGTACTGCTGGTGTTAGTTTATACTACCAGAAGAAAGTTAATACTGCTGCATGAAGATTGGTTGATGATAAGGTTGAAAGGAGATAATCACGGAGTTGAAAGGAGATAGTCATGGAGTGTACATTTAATATGTTTGACTATACTTAGGAATGTATTGTAACACCATAGGACTCTTTAGTGTATAAAAGGAGTTCCTAGGGCATCTAGATATATATACAATTTACATAGATCTCATTCACCTTTAGAGAAGAAATTCATAGCTTCAAGGTTTTGTAAACCCTAACACTGGTTTAGAGTGTTCATATTATTTATAATATTGAAGCAGTTTGGTTATTCTCGTTGTTAGTCATTTGATTATTGTTCTATTGTTTTACTTCTAGAGTATCAAAGTATAGTTTCTGTATACACTTTGATATCAAAACAAAGTCTCATATATTGTTGTTTTGGATTCATCCAAGACAGCATACACTTTACAAGGTAAAGAAGAAGATCAAAGTTTGGGATCATCAAAAATTAAAAAATCAAAAAAAATATAAAAATATGTATCTCTAGCATGTCTTCTGAAAATTGATAACATTTACGGCCTTAGAAATGTCATTTAATAATGATACGAGGCTGTAAATAAAGTTCGAGTAGAAGTTCAAAAGCTTTTAAAATATGCCAAAAATGGTTTGCTATTATTTTAGATAGTAACCCAATCTTCATTTTAAAGGCAAGTATTTCGACAAAAAGAAAACTTGACCTCTCAACGGGAATTAATTTTCTCGGGCATGATCTACTTCACGATCATGCAAAGGCTTGTGTTTACTTTGCAATACAACCTGTCTTTCCTATATACAATAAATGTACGTGTTGTTGCATTTATTTGTCAAAATAATAGAAATCTTATTTTTATTGGTAAAAAATTATCTTCACAATGAATCAGTGTTTTTAGTAATAACAAAAAGATTTTCAAAGACAATTCGACTACTCAAACAATGACTACAGCTCTTTAAATAGAAAACGGATCAGTATTTGAGGGGGAGAAAGTGTCATCAAATAATCTTTTAACACGGTCTTTCAAAATAAGTCACAGAATAAACGGATAAAGTTTTTGATAATGACGGATAACAATTTAAAGGGGAGTCAACTTATATTAACTACAAGGGCTTTAGATGTCATTTGTTTCAAAAAACTTTGGGATTATTTGCACATTTGTAAGGACTTTGGTTATTCTCACAGGAATAGATGTTAAGCTTATCATTCTTCGAACACGAATTCACGTATATGTGGTACTAGATTTTGCTAGAATTCTGAGGTGTTGAAACCAGTAAGGGGGAAGGAGTAGATACACTAGAACGCACAACAAGTATACGTAATAGAGCCCATAGCCTTCTTTCATTTTAGGCCATTTCGGGAAGACGAATTTCATAACCGCAGAGAAAATCAATGTTTAACTTGTTACTTTCGAGTGGACTATTTCAACTTTATGGGGGAAGAGATATCTTGTGATTTCAAGTACGCATCCTTTAAGATACCAGGGGGAAGTGTTGTTAGAAGATTTATCCTAAGCGTGAGAAGATTGGTTACTGATTCAATAAATGCTTCCTCAATCGATAATCACTAAGCTTTTTTTTAAAAGGGGAGTAGAATTAGTTGACAAAAGAGGTACACATAGGTTTGATAAGTATGATAATTCCTTAAGTTAGTCAGTATTTTGCAGAAAGAAATAAGTACATTTGGGACTTAGTTGACTCAGGTATTATCACTTCGACTACTTAGAGGGAATAATTGTGACATCCAAGACCTAGTTGACTTTGGTGTTGCAATTTATATCATCACTATATTGTAAGGAGAAATAAGGACATCCGAGACTTAATTGACTTTGGTGTTACGATTTCGAATTAATTGTGTACTTCAGATGTTTGGGCTTTATACATCATGCGGCATGCAACAAAGCCTTGAATCTACTCAAGAAAGGATTGCTGGTTCAGGGGGAAGCTAAGATAACTTCCAAAAGGAGATTATCAAGACGGACTGCAGATTGCTGACATGGACAAAATGACTTTATCATTTTCGGTTTGAACATTTTCAGGTCCTGTCTCATACATATCTTGTGAATATATAAATGTGTAGTGTAGACTTTAATATAGGCATATATAGTGTTTGAGTATGAATTTTCAAGAATTTCTTAGTAAATTCAAAATTTATCAAATTAACATACTCAAACATCATATAATTCCCTCAAACTTGGAAGGGGAGCATTACAATGTTCCAATAATATGGCTTGTTAATAATCAGAACATCCTTCTCCCCAAATGCTTATTTTAAATCAATTGATATCCAAAATATCAAAAGATTTGACATTTATGATAAAGGGAGAAAATGTGATTTAAAATATAAGGCTTAAACATATGTGATCTTAAATAACTCTAGTATAGCTTCTTCCTCGTATGTGCAAAACCTTTTCGAATATCGATGCACATATGCAGGAGGAGCAATTTTGAAAGGTTTTAATGGCATCAAGTGGCAATACCAAAAGACTGATGATGTATTTAATTAATTGGAGTTAAACGGTGGTTAAGGTTAGGTATTTGTTCCATGATCCAGCCAGAACCGGAGGGATCTACCCAGGAACACTTCACTAGATAGTATAGAGAATCCTTAGGTATGATATGAAAAAAGGAGAAAAAGTAAGAATAGGAAGAATGCAGACTAAGATGGAGCTAACACTCGAATAAACCTAACAAGGTGTTAGTTATGAAGTCTTGGTAAGTATTAAAGGGGTTGAAAAATGAAAAAGAATTGTACGGATAAAGGGTGAAAAGAAAGAAGCACTCCATACACTTAGGCAGAAACCGGGTCAATACATATGCTATCAGCAACACCTAAGCTATTGTCTGGTATTGAAGATAGTCATCATGGACCTAGTGATGCGATGCATAACCCTCCCCAGCCACTCAAAGTCAAAAAGACTTTGTTTCAAAACTCACGGAGATTACACACATTTCTATCGACTTTCTCACTCTGAGATAGTTGGTATTGAAATGGTGGCAATCAGCTCCAGCCTCTGATCACTAAAATTAAATGTGCACTATTGAGTCTAGAGCCTATAAAGAGATCATCTATAAATCTCTCTAGGACACTTTTCCATTGTAAACTAGTTTCTGACACACTAAAACTAGTAATATCTTAAGAGTCCTATGCATTATCCTTATGATTTTGCCAGAACATCAGAATGATACTTAGGTATTCACAATGAAGATGGAAATCCTTCCAGTGTCAACATCAAACAACACCGTGGTAGGTGACTTATGTGATTCTTTATGAATCAAACTTGTGACAACTGGAAAGCAACGATGATGCGATTCTATATGAATCAAACTTGTTCCAGGTTATGAATTGGCGATTGATGAAAATTTGAAATTATAAAACTCTCAATGTGTTATAAAACCAATTTAGCAAGTGACACATTGATTGACTTTCAAATCAATTTTTATTCAATTAGTGAGACTTTGTCCTACTGGTTCACTCTTATCGTGTTGTTTGCTTTAAGACATTCTGATAATGAGAACCAGCTGAGTACGATGAATCTAATACATATGTGTTAGAAAGATTCAATACTGCAAGCTGGAAATCCTGTCAAGGAGATTATTCTTAATTTGAATCTACTTGATCACAGGTCGATCCTCATAGATTCAAAGGTTAAATCCAACCACATGGGCGAATGACAAAGCCATATTCATCCCCCAACTTTATTGCTAACTATTTTATTGCAGATTCATATAAATATGGAGTGGAGGTACCTGATTCTAGCTGCTGTTCAAGACAAGACAATATTCATAGCCACATGCTCATACTCAACCGACAAATGTAAAGACATCATGAAAGCTCAAGTACACATTTCAAGACTTCTACTACTCTAATACCGTATGTCTTTCTTGAAGTGATGAAGTATTAAAGTCAAAGAATTTCAAAGAAGTTTCCATCACTCTGATACCAAACGTCTTTCTCTAAGTGACGAAGTGTTATAGTTAAAGAATTTCAAGAAAGATGTCTTATTCAAGCATTCAAGACCAAGAAACAATGCTCAAGCCTAAAGTCTAAAGATCACTATATATTTCATAAGATAAAAGCTTAACTATTACACAAAAAGGACTCAAGATCAAGATAAGAAACTTCAACAATTAATGATCAAGGTCACAAGGAGAGATCTTTATGATCACCCCTTAGGGGGGAGATTGTTATGAATACAGAAAGTGTTGATCATTTATGAGATCTTAACAATCGTCCCTTAAGGGGAGATTGTTAGGAATTTAGTTTTTAATAAAGTGATGATCATTATCAATCTCATGAGTCATTGTAATAGTTATACGAGAATATGTAATAGTTAGGAAGCTAATCGGGCTGACTTATAGAAAGCCCAAGGAAAGCCCAATTAGCCCACTCTCTTGTAAGTATTTATACCGTCTCCACGCATGGAGAGGGTGTTAGTTGTTCATTTTCTCATACACACTTAATCTAATATTCTCTTCTTTGTTTTCTCTCTAAGTGCTCATCCAACCACATCTTTCTCTCTCTAAAATCCTAAACGAATCCATCATCCATATGTGTTAAGATATTCTACACTTTAGTTCAGCATCATGAGCTTTCTTAAATTTCTCACCTTCCTTTGCATTGGAAATTCTTTTAGGATCAAGTCCAATTTTTCAGCCTCTTCTCGAACTACTTTATTCACTTCATGTTTGGTTATTGCAAGAAGTCTTGCTTGTTCAACCTTTTTTTTGATCTTCTCCTCTTTGTTTAAGTATTCTTGAATTTCAAAATTAGTAAGTTGAAACATCTTACGATTAATCATGTAAGGAATTTTGATAGGTTCATCAAGGTCCTCTCACACTATTTTTGATGCAAGCACAAGCTTCATTATTGGTTCCTTAGTTTCTTCCATTGCTACACCTTTCCCTTTGTCAGTTCTTTGAGCAACTTAAGTACTTTTAGGTTAAGGAGGATGAGTTGTAATGACTGGTTGAGGTCTTGAAGAACCCGTGACCTCTGGTTGTGTTGATGGTTACCTGAAAATTGTGACTTAGATTACCTCAAGGTTTTGAGTGTCATGAACATGTTCCATCTTAGAATCAGATTCTTTTTCTACTTTCTCCCCCTCAGTTTGAGAAGGAGTTTCTTTAATATAAGTGATGGTTGTAGTGTGAGATAGATTCTCCCCTAACAGTTGTTGGACCTTTAGTGAGAGCAAGTGTTATTATAGGCACACTGCTTGACGGGGTTGAAGACTGACCTTTAAATGCCTAAAAGATCTTTTTCATCATGGATTTGATTTCTGAAGTGTCTGACTTAAGGGAGGTGTTAGGAAATATTGTAAACAGACTTAAGTCTGTTAGTTATAGTTAGTTAAGTCTGGCAGGACATAGTTAAGTCTGCCAGCATTAAGTAGAAATAGTTAAGTCTGCCAGTACTAAATTAAGTCTGGTAGAGGAAAATAAGTCTGCCAATACTAATGTTAAGTCTGGTAGTACAACAGATATAGTTAGTACTGTTTGACTAAGTAATTCTGTTAGTAACAGAATAGTTATGATAGAGAGAAATTATAGGAAAGGATAAGTATTATCCTTTGACGCGTTTGTAAAGCCCATTAGGGTTTTCCTTGGTGTATAAAAGGAACCCTAAGGCTTAGATAATAGACATGAATTCATTTCATCAATTTAGGGAAAAACACTTTTATTATTAATAGAAAAGATCCATAGAGGATCATTGTTTTAGTAATTCTTCTTTAACTCTGTTGTTTATATTCCGCATAAACAATAGTTTGATTTGTTAGAGTCTCTCTTAGAGTTTCTTGTGATTACATAAGTAGTCTACAACCTTAACAGGCTTAAAGATCTATCTAGAGCTAGACCTACAAGTGGTATCAGAGCCTGGAGAGAGCCTCTGTTAAAGAAAGTTTACAATTCTCACTCATAAAACTTCATAATGACTTCACCAATTCCATCACCAACACTCTCTATGCCATCACCATCCGTACCTACATTCACTTTCCCATCAACATCTAAACCTGTGTTCTTTGTGTCAACTTCTAAACTAGCATTTGAGTCTCCAAACTATTCTCAAACCTCTCTAACCCCTCAGCAACAATTCCAACAATATCATACAACCACTGTTTCAAACAATAATGCAAAATTTCCTTACTTAAAAAAGGAAGAATATGAGACGTGGGCCATAAAAATGGAGTATTGGATCATGAACAGTGATCACAACTTGTAGAACATTGTTCTAAATGGAAACAAAAGGAAAAAGACAGGAAGAGATCCAAAAGGTAATATAATGATACTTCCTCCTATGTCTGTTAAGGAACACATTGCTGTTCAAAGAGAGACAAAAGCAAGAACAATATTGCTTCAGTCTCTTCCTGAGGATCACATGGCTGATTTCTATCATCTAGATGATGCAAGGGATATCTGGTTGGCTGTTAAAGCTAGGTTTAGAGGTAATGATGAGTCCAAGAAAATG
>BQNB010007341.1:4411-93854 GCA_026074375.1 Tanacetum coccineum | reverse complement strand
AACATCAAGAATGAGGATGTTGGAGGTATGCTGATTAAAAATGCTAAATATCCAGAGGCAATTAGAACGGAAAAGTTGGAACCTCGTACGGATGGAACCCTATGCCTCAATAGCAGGAGTTCGTTACCTTGCTATGGCGATTTGCAGACTGTGATCATGCACGAGTCCCACAAGTCAAAGTATTCTATCCATCCAGGTTCCGAGAAAATGTATCAAGACGTAAAGAAGCTATATTGGTGGCCCAATATGAAAGCTGATATCGCCACCTATGTTAGCAAGTGCTTGACCTGTGCTAAGGTTAAGGCTGAACATCAGAGACAATCGGGTTTGTTGGTACAACCCGAGATACCTCAATGGAAGTGGGACAATATCACGATGGATTTTGTCACAAAGCTTCCTAAGTCATCACAAGGGTATGACACTTTAGGGGAATCAGTTGACCGTCTTACAAAGTCAGCAATCTTTATACCCATGAAAGAAACTGACCCTCTGGAGAAACTAGCAAGGATGTACCTAAAGGAAGTAGTAACAAGGCATGGAATACCGGTCTCGATTATTTGTGATCGTGACCCTAGGTTCGCATCAAATTTCTGGAGGTCACTTCAGAAAGCTTTGGGTACAAGTTTAGATATGAGTACGGCATATCATCTGCAAACTGACGGACAAAGCGAGAGAACCATTCAAACTCTCGAAGATATGCTTAGAGCTTGTGTGATCGAAATGGTTGGGTTAAACATTTGCCATTGGTCGAGTTTTCATACAATAACAGTTATCATGCTAGCATTAAGGCTGCACCCTTTGAAGCACTTTACGGTAGAAAATGTCGCTCGCCTGTTTGTTGGGCTGAGGTTGGAGAAGTTCAACTCACCGGTCCAGAGATAGTACAAGAGACGACTGAGAGAATCATTCAAGTTAAGCAAAGGATGCAAGCCGCTCGTGATAGGCAAAAGAGCTACGCTGATTTAAAGCGTAAGCCGATGGAGTTTGAGGTTGGAGATAAAGTGATGCTCAAGGTTTCGCCTTGGAAAGGGGTTGTACGTTTTGGCAAACGAGGGAAATTAAATCCCAGGTTTGTTGGACCTTTCAAGGTAATAAAAAGGGTTGGAGACGTTGCATACAAGTCTTCGAGCTTCCTGAGGAATGAGCAGAGTTCATAATACATTTCACGTGTCCAACTTAAAGATGTGTTCATGCGTATGAACCATTAGCCGTTCTTTTTTTTTTTTTTTTTTTTTTTTTTTTTTTTTTTTTTTTACGTTGGATGACTTCATTTTGATGACAAGCTTCAGTTTGTCGAGGAGCTATAAGAGATCACAGATCGTGAGTTTAAAAGGTTGAAGCGAAGCCGTATCCCATTAGTCAAGGTTCGATGGAACTCCAAGAGAGGTCCAGAGTTTACATGGGAACGCGAAGATCAATTCCGGAAGAAATACCCACATCTGTTTTCAAAGGCCGGGCCATCGTCAAGTACCGTGTGATAAGCCTTGAGGACAAGGCTCATTTAACGGGGGGAGACTATAACACCTCGTGTTTTAGGTCATTGTATGACATTATGAAATTCACAATTTATTTTTAGGGTTTTACGCGTTTGCTCTTAAACCGTAAACGTTAAGTTAAATCGCGTAAACTAAAAATGATCATTCAATGTAAACGGGCATTAAACGATTAAATGTTTGCATCAAGCAAGTGTTATATGATTATTATGAGGATAATTAATGACTTTGTTCATCTTATTTTTATCGGCTACGTAAAATGCTTACGTTTCGTAATAAAATGCGTTTAGGCATACCCGGAAGTTCCAAAACCTAACTACGCCTAAACGAATACCCACGATTATACCCAATACTCAAAATAATAAATATAACATCACATATATATGCATTATGCCGAATTTTTGAGGATGAGACCAAGACTTTTCAAGTTTACATAATATCTAGATATTAAAAGAAAGTACTCTTACACCTTTATCAACTTGATTTATTAACCATGAAGGGGCTAGGTTAGAAAAGTAAACTGGTTAATGTTTAAGAAGATATTTTTACTATAAATACCCATGCATGCATAAGTAAACTTTACTTAAAATCTTTACATGCAAAATTCATTTCTTTCTTCCTTTCTTTGTCCCAAAACCCACGGCACAAAACCCCTTTGTAACACAATCCATACTTTGATTTTCTAAGATTATACAACCCTTTACACATCAATCTTAAGGTATTCTAAGGTGTTTGCAAGCATTGGTTCATCATTTGCAAGTATTAAGAAGAAAAAGTAAAGATTAGGGTTTTGGAAACCTAATCTAGGGTTATAAGCTTGAAAGCTTGGATTTCAGTCTAAACACGGGTTTAGCATTCATTTTACATCCTATACATCATCACTAAGGTTTTCCTAATATCTTTATACTTTTATTTCTTATGATTTTATGTGTTACATGTTAAATATAGCCATAATCACCACTAATGACTTTTAAATGTGTAAAATGGGTTTTTATTTGAGTTTATCAATTTATACACTTATTCTCATAACTAATGTTATAAATATCTTGGAAAATTGATCTGTAAAGAGTTAACTTATGGTTTAAGTATAAACCATGTTTTAAGGGGTCTAATAGGGTTTTAAAGTTATCTAATGTAAATATAATTGAAAACAATGAAAAGTAAAAGGGTTGAACTTGTTACAATGAATTTACAAGGACTAGGGATGATATTGGATATTATTATAAGTACCACATATGTAAAATATGGTTATAAGAGTTTTATAGTAAACTACTAAATTAATTAATACATAAAAACAAGGTTTTTATAAAGATATACATATGAATACTTAGGGGCTGTCTAAAATCCGAATTTCATACAGAAAGTTTGACTTAATATAATTATAATACGCCTCATGACGATTCCATAATGATAAGAAACTCGAAAAACCGATCTATAACGAAAAAGATACGTTAAAAACGAGTTTACGACTATAAATACTTTTATAAAACTATTTTTATAAAAAGTTACTATTCATTACAGCAACTTTTATTTTTAAAACATCTAAAATATGATATAACTTTTGATTACGAGATCGTACACGCAAGAATCGTTAAGAACGGAACTATAACGAGTAAATTAGGCATTTCCCCTGGATAATTAAAGTTTATAAAAGTAATTTTATAAACTATGAACAGTAAAAATCACTATTCATCAGTGGATAACTTTGTAAAATATTATAAATCTTTTAATAACGAGAACGTACTCGAAGGAATCACTAAAATCGGAGTTAAAACGAATAAGTTATCGCGATTACGAGTTTACGCTAATTAAGACGTAAAAACGGGTATATAGCTGTCATGAACAGTAATTTTACTATTCATCGCAGAATCTTAAAAACTTGAAAATGTAATATTTTGATCGCTCGTCTTACTACGAAGACGTGGACGTAAGAAACGCGAGCAACGGGCTTAAAACGACCAAATTAGGTCATTTTTACGAAAAGTATATTTATAAACGTTTTCACTTTATAAATATTATTTTACTAAAACGATTAGTCGGTGATTATGCTATATAGAATATTGAGTGGTTATCAAAGTGCTATAATACTAGGGAGTTTCATAATGAGGCCTCTTCGGATGGCGTATCGATGAGTTGTTGGATTTACGATTTAAAGTGTCCTAAACTCCTCGTACGTCATGTCATGACCTCTTTAATTATGATAGCCCGAACGATAGCACGACGTAACTACTATAAGATTATATTGAATGTTATAAATTGAAGTACTCGGTACTTATACGACCTTAATTTAAATAGGTTGCATCTATCGTCTTGCGTGACGTTTATCTGTGTTATATTTGAGCTATCTGTACTCAAGGTGAGTTCATAGCCCCACTTTTACAGTTTTACTGATTTACTATTATTTGGGGTGAGAACATGCTTTGTTTTATAAATTGGACGCAAGTGTTTTAAATATATGGATTATGTGTTTGCCTAAGTAGCGATAACCCTCCTGAGCCCATTATCATGAACTGTCAATTGCATAGATGTAGTTGTTAATTACATTATGTGAGCGCGAATGTTATAAATAGATCTATTGGGATTAACCTCCCCGTTTGGGTGATTAGCTATCACTGGGAACGAACGTTGACCATGTCGGACTTGGATGTTGCGGGTTACAACATCTGTACGGGCAAATAACTGCTAAAATAGCAAATATAGGTTGAGCTTCGGTGTCATGAGCTTAGTGCAACAGTAATCTGGTTTTGTGATTGTTGGCATCTGTTGTAACATCACGGGAAAATCTTGCGGTCCTGCATAATTTAAATACATAAACCTATGAATTCACCAACAATTTTGTTGACGTTTTAAGCAATGTTTTCAGGAGGTCATTAGGCACGAGATGCCAAGGATGCTTTGGATTATGTTTTGGATTGCACTGTTAAAGACTTATGTGCATCATGTTTTGGGAAATCCATGTTGTCTTTTGTAATAATAAACAAAGAACAAGTAAAGCTATAAGCTTTTGTAATATGTCTTTTATTTAAATCCAATGTATCAGTTTAAACGACTTTTGTGTCGTTCTTATATATATCTTGTGCTATTGATCTTGAAGTAACATGCCCCGGATCCTTATTCCGCTGCGACCCATTTTGGGGGTGTTACAACTATGGTTTTCAGTTACAAGATTCACGGATTGTTTGGTTATTACTGCTAAAAGTCATGACAACGGTTGTAATATTGAGGGTTTCGATCTTTGTATGGTGGCAAGCCTAGTACGTTCTCTATGTTAAACTCAACTTTATTATTAGGATTTAAGTTTGTTCTTGTCGATCTAGGGTTTATGCTGTACATGGTTGGTCTGTGATAGAATCGTGACATATATGAATCGGTGTACTGGAATTCTCTTGGTTTGTGTTATGGAAGCTAGGGTTTTCATGTTTACTGCTGCTAAGAAGCTTTTAAAATAATGATGGTTTAGACTGCTGCTGCTTGAAGCAATAATCTTGATGGAACACAGGTTCTTGTTGATCTATTTATACCAACAAAATTTCAGCAGCAAGGTGATTTGAAGCAGTCGATCAACAAGAAGAAAGAGCAGCAGATTGCGAAGGTTTTCTTGAATATCAGGTTTTGATTTTGAAGTTGTCATTATGATGGTGCTGGTTTGATTACCTATTTATTCTTATCTTCATATTTATAAACTATACCTGATGTCGTGGTGACGTTACTGATTTATGAATCGATGGAAGCACTTAATATCAATTACTGCTGCTATTTGTACATGGTTTGGTTCGTGATTATGTGCAACAGTAGTAAGCCTAGCTATTAATTCTGCCAATTATGTATTAGTGCTGCCATAGAGGATACAAGGGAACTTAGTACTGCTAATGGCAGTTAATACTGCTAGGGTTTCAATGTTAATGCTGCTTGTATACTTTATGCTATCAATGCAAGATTAATACTGCCAATGTAACTTAATTCTATCAATATTAAGTTTCTGCTGCTAGGGTAATAAAAGTGTTTAGTTACTACTGCCAAGGTAAAAGTAGTTACTACTGCTCGGAGTAAATGAATTAATACTGCTAGCTTTATACGATATCAGATAACACATAGTTTGAATCTCGGATTGAGTCAGATGATCTCAGATTGAAAAAGGATATTTTTGGAGTTAATTGCAAGAATTGATTACGGAGACTATTTTTTATCACTTATTTAGAGTTGAAGTGGATTTTCACAAGTGCGTGTTCTTATCATATCTTAAAGTCGAGTTTGGTTGGATTATAACTTTGAAGATAACTTGTTTGAGCTTAAAAACGATGTTGACGAAGACATGTCAAATCTAGCAATGTGTGATCTACAAACTTTTGGTGCTCAATGCGCATATTTGCTATCACTTAAAGGAGTTACGTTGTAGTGCTCAATGTCTCATTTAGATGAGGATTTTATCAAGATATTGAGGTCTACTTATACTTCAAGGAATTACAGTATGAGTTTGGAGTCACGTGGATAGTACAAGACATAAGACACAAGTTTGGGTTATTCTACTTTAGCATCAAGTTTGTAATACTGAGTTTTCTCCATCAGTAGCCATTACATAGAGCCAATAGAATCAGAGATTCAGGAGATGCTTAACATATTGGTTTCAGGAGAAGCATATGATAAAGTGTTTAACCAATTGGATATGTTACATGCACCACTTGAGGGGAAGGTTTTCATTTACTACTGCTAAGTCATTATTACTATTGCTAGTGTAAGTTTCTACTTCTTGAATTCATTATTCTTATTATGCGTTATGGAGGGTAATTTAAGACATTGGAAAGCTTGGATTAGAAGTGTGATATATGGTTTGTAGTTGTAAAGATCAAAGTTGCATATGTTCACAAGTCCCCTAATGGATAATGACAAAAAGGGGAAGATGTTACAGAGATTATTTGTAACTTATTGAGAATGGTGGCATGTTCAAAGGAAATATTAAGTTAGGGGAAGATTGAAGATTGTTTCATTCATGGAAGATCAGATTTGAAGATGAAGATTGCTAAAGATTAAGCTACTATGGATCATCTTGAAATCAGTTTGCTGTTTGTTTTGTCATCATCAAATAGGAGAAGATTGTTGGGAATTATTGATTTGATGATACAAAAGAACTTTCTTAAAAGAATAAAGAATGAAACAAAAGGATCAAAGTCGACAATATGGAATTCTACAAAAGATGGAGGATTCTAAAAGATTTTCTTAAAAGATAAAGATCAAAAATTAGGAAAGATTTAGTATTCTAATACAATTAGATTTCCTTTGTAAGTCTTATGGACTATATATATAAAGAGATCCATAGACAATGTGTAGGTATGAGAGTCTAGACGTGTGATTGTGTGTGCACCCAAAAACGTGTGTGTGTGTGTATCCTATGGGTGTGATATAGACGTCTAGTGTGGTTTAGCTCTAAGATCAAAGGTTTCTCTGATCCTGTTAGAGTTAGGTAACCGTTCTATACTGATCATATAGAATTAGGGCTTGTATGAATGTAAAACCTTGTTCAATAACATTTTTATTTTATTTAAATTCCACTGCATATCAATACTTTGTTATTTTAGATCCTAGGAGCTTAAATGATTTTTAACAATTTCTCTTATCCAAACCTCTCAAAATGCTGCATATCATCACACTCTTGGCGATGGCGAGCGTGATAGCACTCGGCATTTATCTTGCCTACGTCTCATACGAAGAAGATTCTTAGTATTTGGACGTAATCCTTAGGCTCCTTGCACTGATCATCATCCTAGCTATTGGCGTGGATCTCTTTTAGAAGGAATAGATATTATTGTTAAGGAAGGGTCGTAATAAAACTTGTATTTCCTTTATGTTCTTATGTAATCATATTTCTAAGATAATAAATGGATGTTGTGGCAATAAATCTATTTGTTATTTTTATTTATATCTTTCGAATATTTCGTTACCATGCGTATTAACTCGTCTGTGTTCCCTTTTAAATTGCTTTAACTTGAGCATTCAAGATTAGTGACGTTGGTTTAATATTTATTGTCGCGACCAAGGCTCGACTTCTAGTGGCTTATTCGTTCCCTTCGGCTTAACGTGTCAGTTATAACAAACATTTTTTTTTGATGATGTCTACTTTATATAGTAGAGTGGTGTAAGAGTTTACTTAGTTGTTATGATTATTAGTTTGGTTCCTCGTGATAAATACCTTTTATGAATACGCACATAAAACTTGATATAAATAGAAAATTGTTTCCTTGACAAGAAGTTTTAGGGTGACTACTCTCAGCATGGGCATGGACCTTCCTGAATTATACTTAGTTAATTAGGACATGTATAATTGAGGACTAACGATGCTATGCTAATTTTTGTCAAATAGTGTTATGATTTCATAATAATTGTGGGAGTGGTTTATATAACTAAGTAGAGAATTAAAGTAAATTTGATGAAATTTTCACAACACATTGATTTGATAGATAATTTGAAATCATTCGTACAACACAACGGGAATTTAAGAGAAAATACAACGAGAATTCTTAAAGGAAATAAAGTCTAAGCATTGATATCATCCTCCATGTTGTTAAGGTCTTGATTGATTTCTCCTCTTCCTAAGGCATGCATCATTCCACGTGCTCCAGTAACTCCAGCTTGGTTTCCATGGTTTTGGTTCTTTAACTTCGGGAAATCACTCCTATAATGCCCTTGATTCCTACATTCATAGCAAGTGGGGTTTCTCTGATTGTTAGTAGCAACAAGACTCCTATAGTCTTTTGTCAAATGACCAACTCTCTTACAGTTTGCGCACTTTACAGTGCATTATCCATTGTGATGAAACTTGCACTTGTTGCACAACGGTAAAGTTCTAGCATACTCCTTCCTTTCACCAGACCCAGCGGTATAAGCTATAGCCACACCTTGATTTTTAGGAGGTTGTTGTTAAGCTTGGTTGTTCTTATCAAGTTTCCTCTTATCCTTAGCTTGACGTTCAGCAAGAGTGCTGATCTTTTTGTCAATTTCAATTGCATCTTGCATTGTGTTAGGCTTAGATGCCATCACACTCCCATGAATCATGTGAGACAAACCACCGACATACTTCTTAATCTTATCAGACTCTTCGGGAAACATCCTCCCGCACAACAAAGCCAATTCCTGAAAGCGTTGGGTATAACTCGTCAAGTCAGTACCCTTCACCTTCAGATCCCAAATCTTCATTTCCAGTTTCTTGATCTTATTTCGAGGACAGCATTTGTCAGTCATTATTTTCATAAGTGTTTTCCAAGGCATACCGTAAGCGGTATCATGACCAGTTGTCTTGACATGAGTGTTCCACCATGTTAAGGCAACTGAATGGAGAGTGCAAGTAGCAAACTTGACTTGATTCTCAACTGCATAATTACTAATATGGAAACCAGACTCCATTCTTTCAAACCATTGCGATAGACCGGCAACTCCTTGCGTGCCTTTGAAGTTTAATGGTTTTTGAGAAAATCAGTGTAAGTACACTCATGAGCAGTTGGTTTTGTCCTTCTACTACCCGTTCCTGAATTATGACTGTCATTGCCATTTCGGCTTCTGTCAGCATCGCGTGCTACCAACGCATCAGCAATGCCTTGATCGATTAGTGCCTTAAGCTGGGCATTGGTGACCGGTGGGGTGGTGGTAGTCGTGGCTGGTGTTGACCTCGTGGTTCTTTTTGGTGTCATTATCTTCAAAATCAGAGGAGTAATAAAATTAGTCTAGTTCTAAAATTTGCTCCAAAGGTGAAATGTTACGAGATAATATGTTAAAGTTTGTGTAAGAGTTTTTAGACCGTCGCGTTATTCGTAATGTTTTAGAATGTTCTAGTATTCATATAAATAACCCTTATATAAATAATTTATAGAGTATGTTGTGAAAGAATGTAAACACATCTATGTATATATATATACGTTAGACCCTCATAGTAATATACGTATTATAATATGAACACGTATATGAATCATGTAAGCATCTAGTATGACCAACTAATGCAACAAACATTGTATGTATGTCCCGTTAAAACCCTTTTGTATGATGCAATGTTTGTAAAACGGTTATAGTCTAGGTAAAATGAAACCTAGTTCTCTATAACCTTGGCTCTGATTGCCAATCTGTAACACCCCCAAAAATGGGTCGCAGCAGAAAATGTTTTCGGGAGCGTTACTTCATAATACCATTGCTCAAGTCATGAGAGAACGACCTCTAACTGTGTCGTTTGAAAAGAAATCTTGAATTATTTAGACTCTAATACACGTCATATAAGCCAAGCATCTAATTCACCTGAGAAAAACATGCTTAAAAGGTGTCAACATAAAGTTGGTGAGTTCATAGGTTTGTTTAAGTATAAATGTTGAACCAAAGTTTTGTAAAGTATGCATGACCATTTCAATCCTTGTATGTTCGCCAAAAGGTATATGTAGTAAACTAGAAGGGGGGAGGGGTTGAATAGTTTACTGGTTAATTTGTCGTTTTAAAACTTTGCTTAGAAAATTGTTAGATTCGAGTTATATGTCAATCAATCAACAATATGAATCACAACTAAATATCTAATATAATGAACTAAGTAAGCAATAACAATAAAGAGATAGAGAAAGAAACGATCAAACCAAGACACCATGATATATAGTGGTTCGGCAACGAAGCACCTCTTCGTTCTTACTCCACTCCCCGAGTACTCCACTCGAGATTTCATTATGTCAACAAGCTCCCTTTAGGCGGAGAAAACTGTTTACACGTCACTTACTTTCTTTTCCGACACTAAGCAAGATGCCGAGTCCTAATCTTAGCTAGAACCAATCTAAGACTTCACAAAGTCTATATACACTCACAAGATATATACCCTTGGATTGACACACAATCCAAATCACACCAATACACAAATTACACTATTGGATCTACACTCAATCCAATTTACACAACAACACAAAGTAAATGTAATGAAGATATGTGATCTTGAGGAGGAAGAGAGAGATCACTTGATAACAAATCGTATATAGAATAATACGATTGTTCTTTTCTTACACTTGATTAGAAGAAGAAGAAGAAGGGAGGAAGAAAGAATTAATCACTTGAAAACAAGATGATGAAGGTGGAGTAAATATAGCAAGAAGTCTGGCAACCTCTGAATCAGACCAAACTGGTGTAGGTACTGGAGCTGGGATAGAAATCCTAGTTGTAACCCGGTATGCAGGATGTGGTGATGGTGTGGCCGCAGACTCATCAGTCTCAAATGGCTCGGTCTCGTCAACAGATGGGGCCTGATCAATAGCTGGTAAAGCAACAACTGTAGAGTCGGCAAGAGCTAGGTGCTCCTCCTCCTCCTCGTCATCAGCCTCAATATCAACCTCCTCATCCTCATCATCATCAGATGGTTCATCCTCACCATCGCCATCATCTCCTCCGTCAACAGGATAATCGGCAGGATCCTCCTCATGGTCCTCGTCGTCATCCTCCTCCGGATCCACCTCAGGATCGGACTCGGGAATATAGCCTGGTGAATTAGCAATAGGTGAGTCAGCAGGAGGCAATGGCTGCTCCTCAGCTGGGAGTATCTCATCCTTCGGTGGCATAAACTCCGGATAAACAGGCTTTGGAACAAAGTCTGGTGGAGGTGGTGACTATGGCTCCTCGAGGCCAGGTATGTAGTTTGGTGATGGTGGGACCTGAAAGCGACTTCCATATATGGGTCATCTAGCATCCAGGGCAGTCCCTCGTGCTCAGGTCCAACAACTCCTGGGATCCCAATATCTGATAACCCCTCCAAGTGGGCTGGAAGACAACAGTGTATTAACTGTGTGAATCTCAAAATCCGACATACTTTATCTGAAAATCCAAAATAGCTTAATTAGTATTTAATATAAGACTCTATAGTAATATAAATTTATATCATAACATTATATCTATCATGAAAATAATGCCCTAAAAAAAATTCTAGTCCAACCTACAATGCAACAACTAGTGTATGTATGAATTTATGTATAGTCCCGTTGCAAATCCCATTGAATGAATGCAATGTTTGATAACGTGTTATAGTCCCAGCAAAAACATTGATCTGGTTCTCTATAACCTATGCTCTCTGATACAATCTGTAACACCACCAAAATTAGGTCAGCACAGAATAAGGGTCCGGGGTGTGTTACTTCATAGATCAATAACACAAGATATATATAGAACGACCAAAAAGTCGTTTAAAACCGATACATTGGATTTAACAAAGTATTTGTTCATAAGCCCGAAGCTTCACTAGTTCGTGTAACACCCCCAAATTTGGGTTACAACGGAATGTTGAATATCCGAGGGCGTTACTTCATAGATCAATAGCACAAGATAAGAGAACGACCACTAAACGTGTCGTTTTTAAAAAGATACATTGGATTTAACAAAATACTTGTTCATTACATAAGCTCATGGCTTTAAATTGTTTGACAACAAAAGTAAAGATTTCGGTTTATAACAAATATCCCAAAATGTAATACATCCCAAATCTTTAGTACTGACTCTTCCAAAGAGTAATCCCCCAATGTATATTGGCACCTCGTGTCTTATTGACCTGAGAAAAACATGCTTAAAACGTTAACATAAAGTTGGTGAATTCATAGGTTTATGTAAATCAATTATAGGACCGCAAGATTTCCAAGTGTATGATTAAGCAACATATGCAAACATCATAAAAAGTAATTACGGTTTCCTAAGCTCATGACACCGAGGCTCGACGTATATGGATGCAATAAATTTGCAAATGAATGCCTGATGATGTCTAAACCCGAACATCCCAAGTCTGACATGGGAATACGTTTGTAAGTCCGGCAGACCGGCACAGGAGCGCTACTCACCCAAACAGGTACGGTCAATCCCAAATAAGATC
Organism: Tanacetum coccineum; assembly: GCA_026074375.1. NCBI lineage: Eukaryota > Viridiplantae > Streptophyta > Magnoliopsida > Asterales > Asteraceae > Tanacetum > Tanacetum coccineum. The sequence goes on along the minus strand of BQNB010007341.1, from coordinate 81,503 downwards.
TATTTATAACATTCTGCGCTCGCAATCTAGCACATTCAGTTCATGATAATAGGCTCAGGGGTTCATCGCTACTAAGGCAAACTAGTAATCTGGTATCAAAATGTAACACTGCGCCAATTTGAAAAAAACAAAGCATGTTCTCACCCCAACAATGTAAATCATTTAAAATAATTGTAAAACATGGGGCTATGAACTCACCTTAGTAAATAGTCCTCTGAAAATGATAATATATCCAAGTATAGCAATGAATCACACCGTCAAAGACTATGTTAAATACGGCCATCCTTAGTCACAATTTAGGCTAAAAGACTCAATGTAAACTATAAAAACGCTAGTTTATATATACTGTTATCACTTGTGTGGTGGTGCACATGTTTATTGAATTTGTCTCCACTTGATGGCTCTTGGGAAGGTATACGATTTCATACGTTCTTGTATACGTACAAATGTTATTAGATTAAATATTCGTAATTTATTAAATCGTAGTATCTGCATGTTATCCGAATATAATTCGTCTATCACTAAGTTTTTAAAAAAATCACTTTGATTTTTAAAATACCCTTATGGTTATCCGTAATGACAAAAACAATCCACTAGATTATTAAAATAGAGTAAATACAGTTTAGACCCTTAAGTTTTTCACATGTACACATATTAGTCCTCCAACTTTTACAAAATTACATTATAGGTTCCTTATATGTTTTTCCAATAATCCCTAAAGTTTTAGAATGACAAAAACAAGTTACCAAAACAGTGAATTAGCAGTTTTAAACCCTTCAGTTTTAACATTGACACTTTTAGTCCCTTAACTTGTAAAAATCGCATTTTAAGTCCGATTAAGTTCTAATAAATGACATTTGGTTTTAATAGGCTCCAATAAGCCATCTCAGCTAGGTCAGCTTATAAATAAGCTCGGACGAGCTTATTTTGGCTTATTGAGCTTATTGGGCCCGTTAAGGTCCATTAAGCTTTTTAATGGTCCAATTTAGTTCCAAGGTATAAAGAATTTTGTTAACTTCATTTAAGTTATAATTCATAGTTTTTGGCTTATTAATAAGCTCGGGTGAGCTTATTTGAGTTTATGGGGCTCGTTGGCCCAATAACCTTAACTAAATGTTCATAAAAAGACCCATTAGGGTTTCCTTATTGATTCCAACTTGTTTCCTTATCTTATTAAGCTTATTAGGGTATGCTTTAAGCTGTTTTACCTGCATGGCTTATTCGATAATCAATAACCCTTGGTAATGGGCTTTTGGGCCTATTACGAGTCTGTTTGAAGTCTTTAAGGGTTGTGCTTAGCCCATTAGAGTCCATTGACCTCCCTAGGCTAATTATAAGGCTTATAATCTGTTTAGAGGCTCACACATCAGCAGTCGAAGCTATTGGCTTTTTTTTTTTAAGGGCTTTTAATAGTCTTGGTAATGGACTAACGAGCCCGATAAGGATCCGTTTGGTTTTGTTCCGTGGGCTCTTGCACTAATTCGGTCCATTAGTGTTTTATTTAGGTATACTTGTTATGTTTAAAGTCTTATAAGCTTTTTAGTTTAACAATAAGCTTAAACAAGCTTATAATAAGCTACGGGTCCCACCCCTTTGGGCTGTTGGGCCGGTTGGGGCCAAGCCGTGAGCACTTGTGGGTTCACCAAGCCCCATCGTGGTCCAGGTTTCCCTTTGTAATGTATATGACCCGAAAACATGTTCTAAAGTCTAAAGGTCATGTGTTTAACTTATATTTACGGCGTGTCTTACATGCAAGCGTTTGTTTAAATAGTATATTCGTTCCCAAGTCATAGTGTCGTGTTTCCCTTAAGAGTTTATGTGTGGTTTTCTTATAAACGAATGGTCAAGGTCTTGCTTGTTAACAAGTCACGTTACATGTTTTCTTTACATTTTAACACTACACAAGTGGTTATACGCAATTAGCTTTGCGTATAACACGTACATTCTTGTATTTTACATGTATGAACTTATGCTAGTCACCTCAACATATAAAACATACTTTATACTAGTTTAACAAAAGTAACACGCATCAATAGAGTACAATACGATTATAATGATTCAATGTGACTTACAAAGGGTCCTAAGGCTTTGTTTTCGAGCGTGTGTGCGAAATGAGGCTACCCAAGTATGAGACACGACCAAATCAATAAACCAAGCTTCAAAGCTTAGTGTATACCTAATCCCTAGCTCGTGTGTTCCTTTATGCACTCGTTATATAACTCTTTGTCGCGTTTGTTGGTTCCAATGAGTGAATTGAGGTGTTTTGAGTTGCGTTTGAGACCGTAAGCAAGGAGAGAGGTATGTGTTTAAATGTGTTGTGAGTCTTGTAAGAGGTGGAAAAGGGTAAGAGTGTGTGAGTATTTAAAGCAATTACTTTAGTTACACCTTCCCTAGTCACACGCGGCATAGGCAAGAAAAGAGGCCAAATGGGTTATTAACCATTGTGTATTTGGCTAACTAGAGACCAAATAGTACATATCTTAATTAACCTTAGGATGTACAAGTACTTAAAGAGATACTAGGAGGATTCTTAAGGATTTGTGTGTTGATTTGATGGTTAGCTGTGGTATCCAAGAGAAAAGGAGCAAGAAATGTTGTCATCCAATGTATAATATAGCTTAACTATGAACATTAAGGACTAACATTAATTAAAGAGGGTTTGTACATGTACCTAAGGATCAAAAGGAAGATTTCTAATTGTTTGATCCCATAACTCGGCTCTAGTGGGTTGTGTATACAAAATTGATTTAATTTTTGTGTTAAGGTTTTAAAAGTGGGTATTGGTTTGAGTCTAGGTAAGTCTTGGTATTTCCGAGGTGTGTCCAAATGTATTTTATTGCGAAACGTAACACTTTTACGTGACCAATAAAAATAAAATACGCAAAGTTAATAATTTTCTTCTTAATAATTATATAACACTTGGTTGGTGTAAACCTTAATTTATTTGATGACTGTTTACATTAGATGATTATTTCTAGTCTACGCGATTTAGCTTAAAAGTTAATTTAAAAGTAAACGTGTATCGGACCAAAATAAATAGTGACGAATAATAGGAGTCGTAAAATGACCTGAAAATTAAGAAATGTTACACATGCTCGTAAAAGTCCTCGTTCGAGTGGACATTAAGGTTAGTTGCTAGGAAAGGGAAGTAAAATGGGTGTTAGAACAAAATTTTACGAAACAAATAGATTAAGCCAACAAATAAGGTACGGTTGCTAGTAACTTTCCCCCGACCGTTCCATGAAAAAGACTCGAACATATAGACAAATGCCTCGATCATAGAAATAACAAAGACAACCTAAGTTGGTGTTCCCATAACGGTCAACTTCCTTTACATCCCGTTCTTTACATACTTTTATAGAGTAAGTGGTGATATCGGCCACTTTTTACAAGACTTTACATCGTTGATTTTTTTGTAACGTATCAACGAATAATAGGTCCTTCCAAGTAATTCCTTTGGTATAAACTTCTTTTGAACCGACTATTTTTCTTCCTTCTCTTTTTTGCTGCTTTTTCTCTTTTTTTTGCAATACATCATAAATCTCAGTTTTATTTCAGCGTCTTCATTATCATAATTCGTCCGGATAATCTTTTCCTTGTAACACTTATTCTTCAGACATTATTTATAATCACGAAAGTAGCGAAACTTACGAGCTACATATTTTTCCCATTGCATTGTGCAATTTCCCGACCATTACAGAGATAGAAAAATTTCACTTTGACATAGGAAATACCAAACTTTACACGAAAGCAACTAGCAACTCTGATTAAAATAGACTTAATCCACACGGTAGGCTAAGGTGCAAGATGTAACGAAACATATAATATGGTATAGAAAAAGAAAGGAATGGCTCAACAGGTTGTTCTAGGGGATTTTACTCTAAAAATAAGAGTAAACAAAGGGTTACACGGGAGTTAACTAACCTGTGTAGTTAGTTAGTTTTAAGACATGCAGGCTATTTGGTTTAATCCTAGAAATTTATCAGTTGAACATGTTCCTCCATCTAAATCCATAGTACTAATGATTGCGGTCTCGAGTGATATACCAAGCCAAGTTCTAAAGTCCACTACATCACCGGCACACTTATAATTTTGTGGAATTTTTAGTAAGCAATTGGAAACAAAATAGGCTTAATTCTCACAATATGTATCAAGGGTTATAGTGCACTAGGTAATGTAACTAGTGATTTTTACATAGGTCATGCTAAAAAATATTTAAATTTGGCCTATTTTTAAGCACTTTTAAGCATGTAGTATGTTAATTTGTAAAAAAGAAGACAAGTAGGTTCTAATTCTCCACCCCCACTTAAATTATACAACGTCCTCGTTGTATAGATAAAACAATAAAATAATAAGGGAAAATAGAATTAGAATGGAAAACTCCCTGATGTTTTGCTCGTGATAATTCTCCAAGATGAGTTCTGGAGCAAAAAGTGTGTTGACTAGGGCTTCAGAATGCCAGGATAAGTTCAACACATGTCTTTTTTAGAATATACCATATCATAGTTTCATCAAGGTCTTGCATAAAAGATTAGAAGACAAGTGTAATTTCTATCTTGTTACAATGATACAAGAAAACAATTAAACACGCAACTGTACAGGGATCAATACGCCAAATCCCAAACCCTAGGATACGCCGTATGGTTACTGTAAAAACAATTAAATTACTGGAAATTAAATATTAAGTTTCTAAAACTAATAAAGTCCAGACACGTCTATACGCCATATCCAGAGGGTTTCGATACGTCGTATAGAGTGTCTGAGAAGACAGACTCGTACAACAAACAATTAAAATGCAACAAACAATTAAAATGACCGGGTTGTCTCCCGGGAAGCACTTTTGTTTCAACTAGTCTTTAAGTTCGACCTTTTTCCTTCTCTTCATTCATCTGGTGTTGTCACGACCCATCCTTCATCTATGAGACATAAAAGTTCTCGATAAGCATCAAGGCTATCCTTTGAATGGTTGAGGTGTTCAGACTCTTTTATGGTAATGTACTCCTCGTCATTATTGAATGAGTACTTCATTATTGAATGAGTACTTCATCATCTCGAGTCTCCTAATTTTGTAGTTTGATGGTTTAGGATTTGGATTACCCTTATGTTCTTCATGTCCTTGATTTTCTTGAGTGTCACCGACGTTGCTTGCTTCATAATTTCTTCTAAATATATGGTTGACGTCAAGATAAGGATTACTGGTCCATTCGGTTTTCATATTCGCATATGGTTCCTATCTGAAATTTTCCATACGAGTAAATGAGGCGATCTCGTGAGCATTCACCTTCCACCAGCATTCTTACAGTTTTACCAGTACTTCATAATCTAGCTCGTGGAAGTTTTTAAAGCTGTTTTTCAACCATTCGTAGAATTTCATCACCCTGGGAGTCGCGTCTCCCTACGATCATTCAATTTTAGCCTTAAGTGCTAAGGTTTCATCCTTTAGTTTCCCACCAGCTAGTTCATCATACCACTTGTGATCTTGGAAATAGGTTATGCTTCATACTCAAACCATTCCTGGTAGTTCCCCACCATTACAGAACCCATCAATATCAGAAGTACACGTGGGCCACTTAGTTTCTCCATTCTTAAAATGGTGTGGTTCACATATATGATCACATAGTTGGTATGGTACCCTATTTTCTAACCACGGTTCTTCGGTACCCTTTGCTATATCGTTATTCAACTCTCGTTCATATTCATCATAAGTTTTGAAGTTTTGGATATCATAAGTGAATAGATCTGTGTCAATTTTTAGAAGGTAGTTGAATTCGTAGAATGCCTCGCACAAGGGTGTCTCAAAGTCAAACAGATTTCCTTCTATCTTAAATATTTTTAGGAGAATTGTTCATTTCATTTGGGTTGTCATCCTCCTTGGTTTCTTCTTCTTCATCATGATCAGAAAGATGGTGGAATTTCATAATGAACTTTTCGACCATGTTATCCCAAGTAGTAATTGAGCCTATGCACTTCTTTGTAAACCATTCACTTGCAGCACCTGCGAGTGAAATAGGGAAAACACTAAGTCTGAATCGGTCTTGAGTCAACCCATTGATTTTGATTGGCCTAACAACTTTGAGAAATTTATTGATGTGTTTGAACGCGTTTTCCCCAATATTCCCATTAAAAGCATAATCGCGTATTTTCACCAAGAATGTTCCTTGTATTTCAATGATACATTGTCTTAACCATTCTTCCTTCGTTATCATTAGAGACGAAGTTCTTTTGGGTAGTAGTAATGTAGTCGTTTGGTTCCGCCATGGTGGTTTCTTTGTCAACGGTTTCCTAAAATTAAGCACACATAATCAATTGGATGTGCCCTTGGGGAAGGGAACACATAAAACAGGAAATTGAAAATAAAAATTACTACTGTTACTGTATCAGTTGACAGATACGCCGTATGCTATTGATTTGAATACGCCGTATAGGTCTGTTGAATACCAGTACGACGTATTAAGTTTACAGAATCTGTCGTATGTTTGGAAAAACAGATACGTCATTAAGACTGTAGAATTCAATACGCTGTTCTGGGTAGAAGGTTTGATACGTTGATGTGTGTTTTCCAAGTTTTAAATTTATAATACTAGAAATACTGATTTTTACTAAAAACATAACACTCGGGAAGTATACCCGTTCGTCTATAGTATAGCTTTAGGTAAGTCCATGTCGCTCCACGGGAATTAAAGTTTTCACAGTTTGTAATTAAGGTGCTAAGGTTAATAAGATTGTCACGGATCAAATTAACCAAATTGTGCATATATCGAATATTAGAAAGAAAGCAATTAATAGATGATTCAATCAAATGATTAAGGTATGTTTGTTTAGGCAATGATCACTTAGATAAAGATGTGTTTGGAATAGTGTTTATAAGTTTAGAAAATAGAGTTATCACAAGTTATAAATCCTTTCGGCCTTTAAATATAACTAGTGATTATATCGATTAATAACAACAAATTCTTTCGGCCTTTATAAGTTATTATAACCAATATATTAGATGGATTGATAGAACACATGTATAAAGAAACCTTTCGGCCTATTTTCTTATATAAAATATATGTTTTACCAATTCAATAAAACTCATATCCAAACACTCCATATTCAAGATCACAAAAATGCCCAAACAAACATAAGATTACTACTCCATAATCAAATAAGTAACAAAACACATAACATTCATCATGAATTCAGCAAAGATCATATTCAAAGGATAAATAAGATTTATACCAACTTCAAGAAAAAATGTTGATGATTTCACAAGTTTTCCCAACGAAAACTATATTACATTCAAAGTAAACCCGGAAACTATGAACAATTCTATCACAATCACTTATAGATTCGAATTACACTTCAATGCTACTTCCTTGGATGGATTATAATCTAGCAAATGATGGTGGATAATTGGTGGGTTGTGTGGTAGGTGATGGTGGTTTGAAGAGTTGGTGTTTGGTTCCTTGGTTTGTCAATCCAAGTCACCAAAAAACACCTAATATAAGTGCTAGAAACAAAGTGGGGAGGTTGTGTGTATATGAGGAAGCAAGAGGGTTATTATAGGCTCTTTCAGGGGCAAAACTACAGCGTACGTAAAATAAGTGTGGCGCACTGGAGGGTGTAAAATGCGATATCATTTATATGGATTTTATTTAAGTTTGGTCTGGATAAGTGTCTGTGGCGGTTTTGAGAAGTTAATGCAGGTGCATTTATTAGACTTTAATTCTTCAGACTTTAGGAGAAAGTGCGGCACACTTACAAATAAGTGTGGCGGTCTTTGGCTTCAAAGGAAAGTGCGGCGCACAATGTTATAAGTGCGGCGGACTTCATGAACTTTAGCTAGAAATCTTTCTTTTCTTGTATTCGCCTCCCAAAGTGTATAGATTCTTGAGCTTGTAGTGTCTTCAAGTAAACCTATAAGCAATTCAAGCTAATTAAGTACCAAAAGTTCAAGAGAAATGATCAAATATACATAAATAACGCCATAGAAATATGTATAATTTGGGCGTTATCAAATCCCTCCACACTTAGCTTATTGCTTGCCCTCAAGCAATCAAAGCGAGAAAACAAGATCATTTATCATGACGTGGAGAAAAAATCATTTTAGCATTAACAAGTATTTACCAGTTTTATAACTTTTCAAGCATTAACATTTAACAGAGCACCTCACATAAGAAAATTGTTTGTTTTTGAATTCACACGAGTCACTCAGATAAGGTTTTATATTTGTGAAGTCACTCAATTGCACAGACATAAGCTAGGTCGCCACCATATGCTTGTACTAGACACATAAACAGGCCCGTTGCGGCGTGAGCACCTAGACAAAAATCTCAAAGAAGCAAAACGTGATATCGATAGAGGTGAGCAACATAACTTGATTCCATGTGCCAGAACTTTGCCTTATACTTCAAACTTTATTATTTTTTTTTCTTTTCTCATATTTTTTTCAGATACTGCGATAACTAAGGCTGACACAAAACTTCTTCTTCATCGAGCATATTTTTCTCGCTCTTGGGATACTTTGGGTATCTCAACACTAAAAGCGAGTGCTGCAGATACATGATTGCATAGGGATTTATCACCTCTTATCATACGACTTTGTCTATAAATTAACCTCACCGCGGTCTAGTAAATAATGATCAAGCACAAGTTCTGGAGCTACTAAATTACCGGCCCACTCATATAACTTTATACCAATACCAATGTTCTAGAAAAAGCGACAAAACCACATATACACATCCATAACGATGGAATAGATACATATGATTGCTCACTCCTTAACTCGAACAAGCTAAAGGCATCAATTATCTTAGGTATCAAAGATGGATACCTGAATTCTTTAAGGCTACATTTCTCATAATTTAGGTCGGTTGATTCTTGTGCTAGTTAAAATGTCAATCCGGTTGGATTTGCCTTACTAAGCGTATGCATTTTTTAATTTTGAAAGGAAAGCATATATTAAATTTTTTAATTTTCTAGAAAATATCAGTTGAAAAATATGGCCAAATTACAGGGCAAACATGGAGGGACATGATTAATTTTTCCTATTTGCTACCCCTCCACACTTAAGTTGAACATTGCCCTCAATGTGAGAACTAATAAATATAGAAAATAGGGAAAATTAAGGGAAAACGGTAGTTCCCGGGGTTCTTAAGTTCTTGGTTGATATATGAATGATATAGCGCGAAATGGAACGGCAAGCATGTATATTATACCACATGAAATATAATACTCCAATTATATAAGTCTCCAAGTGTAAAATACCAACCACCACTCCAAGCTCTAACTTTTTTATTTAATCTGCATAATAAACACAACTACAAGAAAAACATTAAATATAAAAGCGCACTTTTGTAGGCACCACGATTGCATTTAGCGTATGCAACAAACCTTTAAACCCCTCGGTGTCCCGAGTGAACGAGTTATAGTCTCGTGAGGGTTTCCAGAGAACACACCCACAAAGTTTGATAAATTTCTTTTTGGATGCAGAAATTGAGATACACGACACACCGACCGAATGCGCGACATACTTAAAAACTGCAAGGTTTTTTTTGTTTTATATATATATATATGTATATATTTTGGTTTTAGTTTTTTATAGGTTTATTATTATTTACTATTACTACTACTACTATTCTTTTTGTTAACTTGATTCAGGATACCTTGACAATACGGTTCAAGTAGGAATGATTCACATTTAGACGTTGAGGGTATGGGATTTTTGGTATGTACTCATGGAATGGATATTCGTTTGTTTTCACAATGTGATAGCTTCCTTTTGATTCCTTAATAGATTTATCTTTTCCGATTTTATTGTTAACGATAATAGGAGGTGGTGAATCTTTTTGAATTTTCAAAGAATCATCGGACTTTCCACTCCCGGTGAATACGGCATTCACGTGCTCAGTTTAAGCTTAAGGAGGAGGAGGAGGGTTAGTCCTATCGGTTTGTTTTGAAGAGACATTTTGAGACTTCGACCACTCATCTATTTTTCTTTCCATATTTTTAATTTTAGTTTGGAAATTATTTTCGTTTTCCTTCATTTTTAAAATCATATCATTAACATTGTTTTTGAAAAACATATTTGTAACTCTTTGACCATCCAAAAATTTAGTCATTAATTTTTCAAGATCTGTTTTAGATTGAGGTTCTTGGTTGACTGTTTTAGACTCTTTGTTAGGTAAAACACCGGTGGTTTTACGATCGTCTCTGTCATAAAATTTATCATAGTCAGTCCTTGTGCTGCGGGTACATCTTTTGAAATCTTCGAGATCATTTTTCGCATCATTGTTTAATTCTGTGAGCGATTTCTCGGGATCATTAGGATCATGATGGAATTGGTGAGAATACGAATCATGAGAATTTCAGTTTTTATTACCTTTAGATTGGATGTAATTTGTTTCATGACGTTCATACATCGGAGTGTCATCGTTCATGTTGTTTTTATAAGCGTTTCCATTTCTAAGCTCATTATATTTCTCACGCATACCTTGTAATTCTTCATATAAGCTTATAATTTGAGAATCTATTTTTATTGTTAAAGCTTCTAATTTTTCTATTAATCGAGAATTATCATCGTTACTATTACATCCATCGGCGAAAGCAACATATTTTCCATGATGTTCGTTTTGAGATTTAATGGGCCAATTATGTTCGAAAAGGACTTTGTCCTTGAGAAATTGAAAAGCTTGATTCGGGCTTTTATAGAGGAAGATTCCTCCAGCAGTTATGTCCATGATTCCTTGAGTGGGTCCGTCTAGACCGTGATAGAATATTTGAATAATACCTCCTTTGGTCAGACAGTGCCCATGACATTTTCGAAGCATGTTCTTGAGTCGTAACCAAGTGTCAGTTAGACTTTTACATACGAGTTGAGAGAAATTTTGGATTTCAAGTAAAAGACGGTTAAATAACTAAGGTGGAAAGAATCTGTTTATAAAAACTTTTCTCATTTGTTCCCATGATGTTATAGACTCTTTATTAAGTTCGTTAAACCAGGTTTTAGCATCTTCGCACAAGGAAAAAGGACATACTAAAAGTTTTACGGTTTCGCTTTGAGTTTCACCGTATTTGAACATGTCGCAGATTGCGAGAAATTCGCGGATATGGTCATGCGGATCGGCCCGCAGATAACCATCGAATTTATTCTCCCTAATCATTTTCAAGTGAGTACTATTGATAACAAAGTTGTCATCAACATCGAGTTGAATAATGGCAGAATTAGGAGTCGGTGCTACAGTCTTAGCACTTTCCCACATGGGCTGATCATCAGGGTCGAGAATTATTTGTTTGGGTTCAACATCCTCTTCAGGTATATTTATAATGACAAAGTCATTAACGATAGGATGTTCGGTGGAAGATTTGTGTGATTCGATCTGAATGGATTCTTTTTGGATAATTTTAAATTTACAAGACCTTTTTATTAAATTTTTATTTAATTATATATTAGACTTACTAGTTGTTTTCTGAAAGATAGGGGATTTATACATACTTTAAGCATTTTGCAAAAAGACATTTTTATACATATAATTAAGGCTAATAGTATAATATTCAAAATAAAATAAAATAAATTATTTTCATATATATATTTTTAATTTTTTTAATTTTTATAGATTTATATATATATATATATATATATATATATATATATATATATATATATATATATAGTGTAATTTAATTTTATATAGAAAATAAGGATAAATAAATAAAAGTTTTTTTTGGATAGGTAGAGTGCGGCGTACTTTAGGAAAAGTGCGCCGGCTTTTCAAGAAATTTAATGTTTTTTTTTCAAAAATTATGATAAACTGTATAATTACAAATACACAAGGCATATAATCAGATAAAATACAATTTCAAATGATTATAGAACCTAAGACTAGCATATTGGGGGTTTTGGTTTTGGTTTTTGAAATAAGATTATGTTTGAGAAAATTTGCAGAAAGTGCGGCGTACTTGGGTAAAGTGCGGCGTACTTTCTGGGTTTTCAGGAAAACCGGCGCACAAACAAGATGTGCGGCGTACTTCCTGGAGAAAAGTGATTTTTGGTTTTCGTTTGCCAGAAAAAGGTACGGCGAGTTTGATTTTTTATGAAACAAAATAGCACCAGAAATAAGCAATAAACTATAATAACTTAAACAATTCCTTGGCAATGATGCTAAAAACTTGATGTGTGTTTTCCAAGTTTTAAATTTATAATACTAGAAATACCAATTTTTATTAAAAACACAACACTCGGGAAGTATACCTGATATCATCAAATAACGTCATACTTTACTGTCATTAATCCCACGTATTTTACCCACTTTTATATAATTATTGCAAGATATTGGTACTTAATTGCTTAAAGTTTATTATTGCAGTAATTATGGAGTCACTTGTGAAGAAGAAGCAAAAAGGCGCAATTCTAGAGCTTAAACGAAGACATTTGAAGAATACTATTTTCTGCACCTATACGCCGTATCCAGCAATGAAGATACGGCGTATCAGCGCCAGCTCAGCACAAGAAACGCGTAATGATCAATTCCCGATCCGGCGTATCCACTACAACCAATACGTCGTATGCACAGCTGTTCATCAGTCAAAGATACGCATTTAATATGATTGATAGTAATTATCTTAATTGATTTGATCTTATCGCGGACTCCAAGGAAATTAACCCCTATACGCCGTATCCACTTATCCCCATACGGCGTATCCAGGCGTATTTCAGACACTATAAATACAAGACTCAAAAACGAGTTTTAGTGTGCAATATCACATTCTCTGTATAGTATACAACTAAAGTCGAATTTCTCAAGCCAAGAAGAGCAGCCAAGGTCGAGCACTACTCCTAATTCCATAGAAGACATCGTGTAATTCTTACTTTCTTAATCATTCGATTTTTAATTGTTTGATCACGTTTGTAATAATGACAATGATTGTGGGCTAATACCCTCGGGTATTAGCCATGTTAATGAAGATTATAATGTTTGGTTTGTTTTAATCCGGCTTTGCTTAATTTATCGTTGTTGTTTAATTATGTTTATCGCCTTATACTTGTTTATGTGCTTGTACATGCGACCTATCATTCAACTGGGTCTAGGGAGACCTAACCAGTAACCTAGATGCCGGGATGGCTCTCCATGTTGTGTTCTATATGCCCGAACCAATAGGATCACAAATGACACCTTATCATTACTCTTTGATTATGAGCTTAGTTGACCGGCAGGTGACCCGATAATTGTTCAACCAGTATTGTTCATTTATTAATTGGTATTGATTTTGGTGGTGGACTACCGGTGTATAAAACAACATTAAGCAATAAGTGGGTAAAGTCCCGATGGGCTAGGGTATTAACAGGATCACCACTGCTTTAATTCCCTATGGTAGATTATAATTAAACTATAGGATGCTTTATGCGGATGCGTTAATCGTGACAGGATTGTACGTGTTTAGGTCTTAGGAAGAAGTACTGCCTAAGTCTTAAGAATGATATGCCGCCTCGAGATAAGCAGCCATTGCACTAATTAATCAAACTAGCATTTAATCAGATTTAACATGGTTAATACAATTTTCTATTATTTGGCTTGTTCTGCTCTTTTGTTTTGTGTTTATTTGCTTTAGTGTGTATTGTGCTTAGAATTGATATTTGTCACCATAAACCTGTGCCATCTTAGGCTGAAAACCCCCCTTTTACCTCAAGTAAATATGTATAGCATAGGTTTAACCAGTAATTAGACTAATCTAGATAGAATAAAATACTAACAGAGGTTAACTCTCAATCTTAGTGTTCGACACCCAACTTACCGCGAAGCTACATCTTGACCGGGTACTCTGCCCGTTAAAGTATTGTCTTTAGGTTAGTCGGCTAAATATAAATGTAAAACCTGATAATCATAAATAACACCTATACAACGACACATCAAGGTTTTTGGCGCCGTTGCCGGGGAGTGATTAGTTTAATCTTTATTCTTTTTAGTATTTCTAACCTTTAACTTGTTTAGTGTAAAATTATTAATTCTGATTTCTAACTGCCAATTATTTAGTTTAATTGTGTGCTTTAATTTATTGCATTTAATTGTGTTTTATATAGTATTCTGTTCTGACTGATCACTTGATACGGCGTATCTACCAGTTGGATACGGCGTATCTAACTTTCTACTCAAGACAGCGTGTTGTTTTTACTGTCTAAACGGCGTATTTGTTCTTCCAAACATACGACGTATTCAGTGAACTCAATATGGCGTACTGCTATTTAACAGACTCATACGGCGTATTACTGTTCGATAGAATACGGCGTATAAGTTATTGTTAATGGCCATCGACTCAAACTATATCATGAAGAAGAAGATTATAATGACCAAAGGGAAGCAGTCACTCCCTTCTTTCCTAAAGAATGACTCACTAAGTTTGAGTCTAGCTAACGACTCTCTTAAAAATTAAGCGATTCTTGGGTGGCAACCCGTGCTTCCCTTAACTATAGAGGAGTCCCTCCTCCATTCTTCTATTTATATCCTTTGTTTATTTTCTAAAAAAACAACAAAAATGTTTTCTTTTTGTGTGCTTTTGTGTGTTTTTTATGCAGGTAATATAGCTTAAAGATTTAGAAAATTATGAAGTCTGCCCAAAGATAGCTCTTTCGCAACTAAATTTCTCTATGCCCCGGGAAGTACCGTTTTCCCTTAATTTTCCCTATTTTATCTCTATTATCAGTTATCACTTTTAGGGCAATGTTCAACTTAAGTGTGGAGGGGAGCCAAATAGAAAAAATTAATCTCATCCTTCCATGTTTGCCCTGCCAAAATTTTTTCCAACTGATATCTCAAAAAATAATATGCTTTCAAAATTAAAAACGCTCTTAGTAAGGCAAATCCAACCAGATTGACATTTTAACTAGCACAAAAATCAACCCACCAAATTTTTTTTTGAGAATTATTAAGCCTTTAGAATATTCGGGTACACACCTTTGGTACCCAAGATAATTCATGGATAATTATTTTGAGTGAGCCAGTAATTTAGAAGCTCTAGAACTTGTGCTTAATCATCATTTACTAGACCGAAGCCTGATTAATCATATGTTATGAATCCCGCAAGTCCCTATTCTTGCAAGTGCTCCCTTTAGCGCTAAGTTGCTAAAATTCCTAAGTAAAGAAGTTGAAAGATGAAGTCCTGCGCTAAGCCTTAGATATTATTATCGTGTTAAAAAAAGAAGAAAAAAGAAGAAAAAATATATATAGTAGTTCAAAGAAATAAAGGCTTAAGTTCTGGCACATGAAGATTAGTATATGCTCCCGCTTCAGTATCAAGTTCCGCCCTTCGGTCAGGTTTATATGTCAAGTACAAGCCTATGGTAGCTGTCTAGATTATGTCTGTGCAAATTGAGTGTCTCCACAAAAATATATGAAACCCTGTCTGAGTGAGTTGAGTAAATTTTAAATCAAACACATTTCCATGTGAGGTGCTATGTTATATGTCAAAGCCTGAAAACTTATCTAAACCTGTAAACACTTGTAAAATCCAAATTTTCTCCATGTCACGATAAATGATATTTATTTTCTTGCTTTGATTGCTTGAGGGCAAGCAACAGCTAAGTGTGAGGGATTTGATAACACCCAAATTATACATGTTTCTGGTGGCGTTATTTGAATATATTTAATCATTTCTCGTGAACTTTTGATACTTAATAGCATAAATTGCTGTAGGTTCACTTGAAGATATCCCGAGCTCAAACACAACAAAGATCGAGTATTTATATGCTAAAGAACACAACATACAAGAAAAAAGATAAAGTTTAAGCTCTAAAGTGCAAATGTGCGTCGTACTTACTAATTGTGCGCCGCACTTATCCTCAATTCATGGAAATAAAGACTTAGTCAAAATTCACCATTAACTCCACAAGTAAGTCGCACTTACTACTTTGCACACCGCACTTCCCATCTGACTACGAATAATAAATGAAGACTTTAATGCTACTGCATTAATACCTCAAGTACGCCACACATATTCTCTTGTGCGTCGCACTTCTCCAAAAAATATTTAATTCCCTCGCATTTAATCACCAAGTACGCCGCACAAATATCTTTGTGCACCGCACTTTCACCCCTCACTCAGCCTATAAATAGAGGACGAATTTTCACTCCAAATCATTCATCCCTTCTTCATTCCTTTATATAAACAATCTCACACACCACTTCTCTCATAACCCCTTCCTAAATCACCCATTAAGCATAAACACCATACCCTTTTAGACATTCAAGATCAAACAACCAAGAACGAAGAAGATCATCATACTAGTTTAGTGAAATAATGAAGTTGATTGTTGAATCAAGCGATGTTATGAACCACTTAGCTATGAGAGGCTAAATCTCTCATGACTACTCGATGATGTTATGATAATGAATAAGTGTTTGGTATGATCGTGATCTCTTTAATCTCAAGCTTATGTTGCAATCGTGTTATATCTTATCTTATCGGTTTTTGCTTATTAACTTAGATTATATAATCATATCGCTATAGGTCGAAAGACCCGTTATGATCTATGTGGTTTTAAAGATTTGTCTGTGATCTTTATCATCTGTGTCAAGAAATCCACTTTCGTAAATTGATAAACAAAATAAGCTTTGATATAATAAGTAACTAAACTATTTGAGTGACACATTTGGTCTAGTCCATTAAATATATGTCTTGAGTTAATTAAGTTAATTTGTGAAAACATTTTCTAACGAGAAATCCTTTTTGTAAGTTAAAGGTTCTATTTTCAAGATCATTTCCAACACTTATAAATTATTTCCAACTATCTGAGTAGTCATCTTTGTTATCACTGGTAAAAAGTTATTTACAAAATTGTTAAAGTCTATTTTTCTAATGATTAGAATACTACTCAATCCCTGTGGACTACCTGGTCTTACCTAAAAATTTATACTACATACATGGGTTATACTTTTACCCGTGTGTTTCCCTATTTTAAAATTGGTATTTTCAGTCATTATAAATTTAAAGCTTTTGAAACACATCAGTAAGGATAGCTGAGGCTAAGTAAAAGAGGGTCAAAAGAAGAAAGAAAAAGTAAAAATCGTGATCAGGTTGGCTGGCCCCCTTATTGATAAGGGCCCTGCCCCTATGAGCTAAGGGGGCTGCCCATCTGATACTTTTTAGACGACCCGAAATTTGAAATTTTGCTAAATTTTTTGTGAGAAAGGTTGTATTTGGTGAATGCATTTGCAGCAAATCCTATGTGACCTTATATGTGCATGAAACAATCATTTATGCATTAAACACATAAGAATTCATGAAATAAAGATGCATGATTATATTCTAGTAAACCTACTAATAATCCATAATAATTAGAAGTCCTAAATAAGCTAAACAAGATCAAGTTCTTTCGATGAAATCAGGTTATCATCACATAAACAAGTAATCACAAACTAAGTTCACATAATAAAGTTTTAAACAAGTTATTTAACTAAGTTAATTTTATCCTACATCTTCACTTCATCTTCTTTCCAAAGACTCCTTTAAGTGATTTTCTGAATGACTTGAATCCTCTTCTCACTTCCTCATGTATTTGTTGTATCTGATTAAGCAAAGTGGTTTGATGTTCAAATAGGAGATGGTCAGTTTGCTCATAAGAAGTAGGAATGTTGTAAGTGTTATGAGTAAGAGGTGAAAGAGAGTTAAGATAAGAGTTGGGAGATGGAGTAGTAGCTCGAGAGGTCCCCTCATTGTTATCATCATCATCTTGATAAGATGATGATCTAAAGTGATGAGTGGATGAAGATGAGACTAATTGACAAGACTTTCTAATACCACGGTCACTTCAAGGTCTACGAGTTTGTCTTAGAGCTAGTGGACGCATGACTCGGTCAACGACATTATAAATGTCATTGTCAAGATGAGGGTAGTGTTCCATGACATATCGAAAGAGACACGTCAAGAACATACCATAAGGAAGGTGGGCTTTTGGAGTGGCCTTAGCACTTTCGATTCGTTTGACAAAGAAATAGGCTAGATTATATTGTTGCTTGGCCAGAATACAATATAATATATGTGAGAGACAAGCCGGGAGGTGGTCCCAGTGTCCTCCAAGACTGAACACATTCTCACGAATGAGTTCCTCCTACTGCTTCAAGTCTTCTCTAACTTCCTTAGTAAGGACTTGATTAGGCATAAGAGTTACGGGTTTGTTTTTGATGGTGTGATTTGAGTCAACACGTTCAAATCTAAGAAATTGATAAATTTCATCAGGAGTAGGGAGATCGGTATAGTATGGTCCTTCAGTCTCTTGGAAGAATGCAAGAGAAGAAAGATCTCATTCATTTGAGAAGATGACTTGACCATTGTATGGAATTTTAAGAATTTAGCCAAATTGGCCGAGAGAGAGGGTGATGAATTTGTTTGGAATCATGAAGGAAATTAGGATGTGACCGGAGTCTTCTCTTTAAAGAGTGACTTGACTATAAAAGTCTAGAATGAAATGAGAGACAATTGGCTCATTTATTTCGTAGAGACAATTAAGACAAATATTGGAAAAACAACGATCGATGTGATAAGATATGTAGTAAAGTTGATCAACATCTTTACCCTCATGAATGCATCAATCTTTGATGTGTTTGTAGAAGTTTGCGATATTGGGAGAAATGTTGGGTGTTTCAGACACTTTGGGAATGTATGATTTAGTGAGAGGAATATCGCCAACAATTGCTCGAGGCATATTTATCACATAAACAAGACAACAACAAAATAAAATATTACTACAATTTTTTTATACATATACTAAAAGAAAATGAGGTTTAAATGACATATGTGGAACAAAGATTACTTCGACTCTAAAAATAAAACCTAAGAAGTAATCCAAACGCTCCTTATTTAATTTAACTCAACTTAGAATGTCAAAAAATATATATTGAGTTATATATATTTCGACACCTAATTTAAGTTTTTCAAGTGTTTCTATGTTTAATAAGTAGAGTGGATATTATTTTGATTTTAGACTAAAATTCTAGGAGATAATCCAAACGCCCCTTTATTTTTATAAAACTTGACCATTGATGTCAAAAGTATATATTAAGTCATGTATGTTTCAACAATTAATGCATGATCATTTTAACGTATTTTTGTCAAGTTTTTGTTTTGAAATTTAAGAAAATCAAAAATCAAAAAATTTCAACCAAAAGGACATTTGTGTGATTCAATCCTATTGAAAATTTTGAATTCCTATTACTACGGGAATTATAATAGTTATGAATTACCTAATCTAAACATAAGAAAATAAAAAGACACAAAATTGATTGAAAAATACTAATTTTGATTAAGAACAAAATTGAATGAAATCAAAGAAGAAAAGTATGAAAAATCTTACAATAGATGTTGTTAATCAAGTTATTGGTGTTTTCCCTTGCTAAATAGGATTGATTAGGTGTTTGAGAATTGAATTTTGAGGTTTTGGTGATGGTGGTTTCATCACAGTGAGTGTAGGGAGAGAGGGAAGAACAAAAATGAGTGTTTGGTTTTGTGTTTAACTGAAGAGAGGACTGTTTGGTGATTTTAAGTGGTCGGCCCCCTTAGTAAGGGGGTCGCTCTCCATTACACGGCCGGTCCCCTTAGCTCTAAGGGGGCCGCCTATCCGACGACCAAGTTTTTTTGGTTTTTCGATTTTAACTAGTTTTTATTAGTATACAAAAAAATACTAGTAATACTATTTGAGATAATTTAGTTCTCGAGAAAATACATCAAAGATTTATAAGAAAATTTACTCGACGGATTTAATTTAACTTTACGTTTGATTAAATGAACTTAAATAATTTCAGATGAAATATTTAAGTTTTCGAGATTCTTAGACCGAGAAAAGGTTTAGAGAGGATTGACGAAATTTGGTTGACATTTTAATTGACCTTTTGTCAATAAAAAATAAATACTTTGATTATTTCGGATGAGATAACCAAGTTGTCAAGCCGAAAGAGGATTTTAACGAAGATTAAGTGACGTTTTCAATTAACCACTCTGTTAGGATCAAGAAAAGTCTCTGTCACTTCCAATATTAACTAGTCAAAGCCCGTAGTTAGTCAATGTCTAGTATGATAAGCTAATATGGCCCAAAGGCCCATAGAAAGCCTGTTAAGGCCCATGGCCGGTTATGTTTATAAGTATAAATACCCTCTCTATGCTTTGGAGAGGGTGTTGGTTGGTTTTGTATTCTTACTTTGCTAATGAATTACATGTTTCTTACTTTATCTCTCTAGAATACATCCTTCCTTCCCCTCTCTCTCACTAAGTTCCTTCCCATCACATATCAAAGATTACTTGTATTCTTCAATTGGTATCAAGATCCATGGAGTGGTGTGTTTAGTTTTTGTGTTTAATGTATTTTTTTGGTTCGTGTGTTTTTATCAAAAATCGTCCTTTATTTTTTTTCTTTGATTCCAAAGCTTTTGTGTACACTAAAGGATTATTTACCTTGGTAAATCTGATCTAGTATCTTTATGATATAGGTGTACAAGCTTAGAATCAAGAAAATCATCATTTTTGTTACTTTTTGTGTTCGAAAATCTTATAAAGAGCAAAATCTTGATTTTAAATTTTTCGGCTTAAAAAAAAGTTTTCATTTTTCTTGTTCCTATAGGTTTAGTAACACTAGTTGTACAAGTATTTTTGCAAAACAATCATCAAAAAGGTGTCTTTTTGTGTTTTTAAGTTTTTGGGTTTCGTAGTAGTGGAAGTCGAACAACTCAAGTCGAACAACTGAGTCGAACAACTCAAGTCGAACAACCTGAGTCGAACAACTCATTTCAAGGGAAACCGAACAACTCACTTCAGTTAGAACCGAACAACCCGAACTCTATTGGAACCGAACAACTTCCTTTAAGTGGAAACCGAACAACTTGTCTTAACTGGAAACCGAACAACTCGATTTGTGTTGAAACCGAACAACTGGTCTTAAGAGGAAATCGAACAACTCAATTTGTGTTGAAACCGAACAACTGGTCTTAAGAGCAAACCGAACAACTCGATTTGTGTAGAAACCGAACAACTTGTTTTGTGTAGAAACCGAACAACTCAACTCTAGTTGAAACCGAACAACTCCACTTTAGTTGAAACCGAACAACTCCACTCTAGTTGAAACCGAACAACTCTACTCTAGTTGAAACCGAACAACTCCACTTTAGTTGAAACCGAACAACTCCACTCTAGTTGAAACCAAAGAACTCAACTTATGTGAAAACCGAACAACTCAACTTGTGTGGAAACCAAACAACTCGACTAAGTGGAAACCGAACAATCTGGCTTTTATGGAAACCGAACAACTCAAGTTTTCAAAATTATACGGTTTATTTCGTTGACTTGTAAAATCCCGTGAAACATTTAATTGTTTTCCCAGTTTTGTCAAGAATTGTAAAATCCCGTGTAGTTTCATTAATTAAAACACTTAAAAGACAACTTAATTAAACACAATTACTTTCTACCACTGTCCGATCAACCAAGTAATCTTTTAACATACACAATTCTCAATGACGACTCTTGCTGACAAAGCGATTCTTTCGGGTGCTGACAATCATCCACCTATGTTGGAAAAGGATATGTATGACTCTTGGAAAAGCAGGATGGAGTTATAAATGATGAATAGACAACATGGATGAATGATCCTTGAATCCGTTGAAAATGGTCCACTCATTTGGCCTTCAATTGAAGAAAATGGAGTGACAAGGCCAAAGAAATATTATGAGTTATCTCCTACGGAAGCAATTCAAGCCGATTGTGATGTCAAGGCAACAAATATCATTCTTCAAGGATTACCACTAGAATTCTATGCATTGGTTAGCAATCATAAAGTCGCCAAGGAACTTTGGGAAAGAATTCAACTTCTAATACAAGGACCTTCATTGACGAAACAGGAAAGGGAGTGTAAGCTTTATGATGAATTCGATAAGTTTTCTTATAAGAAGGGGGAATCACTTCGTGACTTCTACTTGAGATTTTCACTGCTACTCAATGACATGAACATCTACAACATGAAACTAGAACAATTTTAAGTGAACACAATGTTTTTGAATACCCTTCCTCCTGAATGGAGCAAATTTGTGACAGATGTCAAACTGGTTTGAGACTTGCACACAACCAACATCGATCAGCTTCATGCTTATTTAGGACAACATGAATTTCATGCAAATGATGTTCGTTTAATGCATGAACACAATTCAAACCCGCTTGCTTTGGTTGCAACTCATCGGATGACCTAGTCTCCTTATCAAACTCAACAAAATTCACACCAAAACACACAATTTCAACCACAAGTTTCATCATATCAGTCTCCACAGTATGGTTCACCTTATCAGTCTCAACAATACTCAACCCATCAATCATCAACACCTCTTTCAATCACTTATCCATCTAATGATTCTTAATCACAATTCACCAAACAACATTTATTCCCATCATCATCTATACCTTCAATTAGAATATACCTCCCTTAGTTGATTAACAATACTGAAATTTTCCAACAAAATCAGGTTTAAATTGATTCTATTGTTCCACGAAAGGTGATATCCCATTGAAGCCATCAATCACATATGTCGTTTTGACTGCTGTCGTCATTCCCCGTTATCCCACTACCAATAACCAGCTGAGAAACTCGTCAAACCCTAGGCAACAAGCTACCATTAATAATGGAAGAGTAACATTACAACCAATTCAGGGGAGACAAACTTCTGTAGCTGCGGGTACTTCAAGGACTTATACTCCGGGAGCAAGTGGAAACAATTCTGGAAAACAAAGAACAGTTATCTGCTACAACTGCAAAGGGGAAGGCCACATGTCCAAACAGTGCACCAAACCAAAGAGGAAAAGGGATGATTCGTGGTTTAAGGATAAAGTGTTGTTGGTTCAAGCTCAAGCAAGTGGTCAAATTTTACATGAGGAGGAACTCGCATTTTTGGCAGATCCAGGAATTCCAGAAGGTCAAGCCACACAGACTGTCATAACTCACAATGCTGCTTATCAAGCTGATGATTTGGATGCATATGACTCTGATTGTGATGAACTTAACACTGCCAAAGTTGCTCTCATGGCGAATTTATCTCACTATGGTTCAGACGCTCTTTCTGAGGTACACAATCATGATAATGTGAATAATGATATGACTAATCAAGTTGTGCAGGCTATGCCGTCTTCTGAACAGTCAAATGTTGTGAACCATTCAGAGACTGAAATAACCAGTGATAGCAATATCATTCCTTATTCTCAGTATCTGATTGAATCACAACAGGTAGCTGTTCAAAATTCTAACTCTTCTGCACAACAAGATGATTTGATATTATCTGTGATTGAACAACTAAAAACCCAAGTAGTTCATTGTACCAAGACGAATCTGGAAAATAAAAGTGTCAATGATACTTTAACTGCTGAGCTTGAAAGATATAAGGAACAAGTCAAAGTGTTGAAAGAAGGACAAAACGTTGATTTAAAGAGTCAAGATAACGTTTCAGATTCATGTGCACAGTCTGTAGAGATTGATCATCTTAAACGAACTCTTTCAGAACATTTAAAAGAAAAGGAATCTTTATTGCAAACGGTTACACTTCTCAAAAATGATTTTAAGAAAGAAGAATCTAGAAACCTTGATAGGGAAATAGCCTTAGAAAAGCAGATCAAACACCTAGATAATATCGTTTTTAAAAGAGATCAATCTGCACAAACTGTTCACATGTTGACGAAACCTCAGTTTTTCTATGATAATACCACTAAACAAGCTCTAGGTTTTCAAAATCCTTTCTATCTGAAGAAAGCTCAGCAGTTGGAACCTATGCTATATGTTGGTGATATAATTCAGAAAACCAATCCTATTGTGATCCCTGACTCAGAAGAGACCTTAACACTTGCTGAAGAGAGTCGTTCAAAAATGCTTTTAAAACATAAGGATAATATGATGCAAGAAAAGATAAAACAAATTGATACCACACCAATCGATTATGCTGCTCTTAATAAACTTTATAAAGATTTTGAAACACGGTTTGTTCCACAAACTGAATTATCTGCTGAACAAGCCTTTTGGTCGCATAACTCTGTGAGTTCCTCAGAACCCGATCTTTCTGATAGACCCACCAATGTTGAGGTTCCTAAAGAACTTCCAAAAGTCAGCATGGTTAATACGAGTTTGAAGAAACTTAAATACCATCTTGCTAACTTTGATGTGGTAGTCAAAGAAAGAACCACGCCCACAGCTATCACTGAGGGCACGTGGGGTTTCGAACATACAAAAGCTTGTTTTAGGGATGAAATAATTCCATTTGTAAAAGCTCTGAAGGACTTATTTAGTACATTCAACCAACAATTGGTTGATGAACTTGCTGAAGTCCAAAATGTCTTCTATCAAATGGAACAGGCTGTGGAACAACATCGTGTAGAGTCAAAAACATTTGAAGTTAAAATGAATCAAGCTTTGAACGAAAATGAACGACTCTTGGAACAAGTGATGAGCAAAGATATTGTGAACTTGATTGTAAATTCCTCTATGGATTTTGCCTCTGTGAATGTGCATGAATGTGAAAAGTGTCTCAAACTTGAGACTGAGCTTCAAAAGGATTTTGTTGAAAAAGAGATTTACGATAAACTGTTCAAAAGGTTTACCACTCTTGAAAAACATTGCATTTCGTTAGAAGTTGATACTCAACTTAATCAGGAAATTTTTCAAAGGGACAATTCTATTTCAAATCAAAGTGCTCCAAGTTTTGATCAATTGTTTGAATTAAATGAATTGAAAGCTCAGTCCCAAGAGAAAGACATGGTCATAAAGAAGTTGAAAGAGAGAATTAAATCTCTCAGTGGAAATATGGATAAGGATAAGATCAAACAGGACTTAGAAGAGATTGAAACCATAAATATTGAATTGGATCATAGGGTGACAAAGCTTATTGCTGAGAATGAGCATTTGAAACAGACCTATAAGCAACTTTATGACTCGATTAAACCAGCACGTGTTCGATCAAAAGAACAATGTGCTGACTTAACTAATCAAGTCAATCTAAAGTCTGTGGAAATTTCTGATTTAAATGCTTGTCTTCAGGAAAAAGTTTTGGTAATTACAACTCTCAAGGATGAATTGAGGAAACTCAAAGGAAAAGATTTAGCTAATAATGAAGTTACACATCATCCTAGTGATCCAGAGATTAATACGGAACCAATAACCCCTAAATTGTTGAACAAAAGGTCAGCTCACTCTGCCTATATTAAGCACACTCAGGAAGAAGCTGCAGTTCTTAGGGATCTAGTCGATCATATTAAAGCAAACTATCCCCTAGATCCAACCTTAGAATCTGCCTGTAAGTATACTAAACTAATTCAGGAGTTGCTTTCAAAAATCAGTAAAACCTGCCCTAGTATCAACAATTCCGGAGAACAATTAGTGGCTGTGACCCCAATGAATAAAGTCAAAAGAGTTAGATTCACTGAGCCCGTCACATCCTCAAGAAACACAATCACAAAAAAGGCCTCTACATCAAACCTAGCTTCTAACAAACCTATGTTGTCTTCTACAGGAGTAAAACCATCTACTAGTGCTAGCGGATCACAGCCTTCAGGCAATACAAAGAAAGATAAGATTCTGCAAACACAAAGTAGTACTCAGATGAATAAAGTAGAAGCCCACCCTAGGAAAGTTAAATCTAGTTTGAAAAATAAAGATCATGTTGTTGCACCTAAAGGAACTGCTCATGTGCAGCATTCCAAGCTTAATGCTAATTCTGAACTTAAATGTGTTAAGTGTAATGGTTGCATGCTTTCTGATAATCATGATTTGTGTGTTCTTGATTATATCAATAATGTGAATGCTCGTGCAAAATCTAAATCTGCTAAGAAACAAACAAAGAGAAAAGTTTGGAAACCAACAGGAAAGATGTTTACAACTATTGGATATATTTGGAGACCTACTGGTCGGACCTTCACTATCATAGGAAATGCGTGCCCTTTAACTATGATTACCACTACTACTGAAGCGCCCTTTAGGAAACCAGTTGTTATAGATAATGAAACATCTAAACCTGCTGAAACATTGGTCTATTCACGGAAACCTAGGAACTCTAAAACTAATGTTCCTGTTAGCAAATCTAAGGTTCTTCAATCTGTATCTGCTAACAAAAAGGAACCCAGTAAATCTTGGGGATCCATAATTTCTGATGTTCCATCTTCCTCTCTTAATGAATGCAGGTCGTCCAAATTGTCCTCTAGTATTTGGACTCCGGTTGCTCCAAGCATATGACCAGAGATCGCTCTCAGCTCACCAGTTTCGTCAACAAATTTTTGGGTACAGTCAAATTCGGAAATGATCATGTGGCAAAGATTTTGGGATATGGTGATTATTAGAATGGGAATGTTAGGATAACAAGGGTTTACTATGTGGAAGGACTTGGACACAACTTATTCTCCATTGGGCAGTTTTGTAATTCGAACCTTGAGGTTGCTTTTCATCAACACACCTGGTTCATTCATAATTTAGAAGGTGTTGATTTATTGAATGGATCTCGAGGCAACAATCTGTATACTCTCTCTCTCTCTTGGAGACATGATGGCGTCCTCTCCTATATGTCTCTTGTCAAAGGCCTCAAAGACTAAGTCCTGGCTATGGCACCGATGTTTGTCTCATCTAAACTTTAGTGCAATCAACCATTTAGCTAGACATGGTCTTGTTCGAGGTCTCCCTAAGCTTAAATTTAAAAAGGACCATCTGTGTTCTGCATGCGCAATGGGTAAGAGCAAGAAGAAACTCCACAAACCTAAATCTGAAGACACCAATCAAGAAAAACTCTATCTATTACATATGGATCTTTATGGACCAATACGTGTCGCAAGTGTTAATGGAAATAAGTACATCCTCGTCATTGTCGATGATTACTCACGATTCACATGGGTTAAGTTCTTAAGGTCAAAAGATGAAGCTCCAGATTTCATAATCATGTTTCTTACAATGATCTAATTGCGGTTGAAAGTACCTGTTCGATGCATCAGAACAGATAATGGAACTGAATTTGTTAATCAAACGTTGCGTGAATATTATGAGAAGGTTGGTATCTCTCACGAAACATCTGTAGCTCGCTCTCCATAGCAAAATGGTGTCGTTGAAAGACAGAATCGTACTCTAATTGAAGTTGCTCGCACAATGTTGATTTATGCAAAAGCTCTATTATTTCTATGGGCTGAAGCAGTGGCTACCGCATGCTACACCCAAAATTGTTCCATCATACGCCTTCATCATGGCAAAACACCATATGAGCTTTTACATGACAAACTTCCTGACTTATCTTTCTTCCATGTATTTAGTGCAATCTGCTATCCAACGAATGATAGTGAGAATTTGGGCAAGTTACAACCAAAGGCTGATATTGGTATTTTCATTGGTTATGCACCCACGAAGAAAGAATTTCGAATTTACAACCGACGTACCAGACGAATCATTGAGACAATTCATGTAGATTTTGATGAGCTGACTGCGATGGCTTCTGAACACAGCAGTTCAGGACGCATACTTCATGAAATAACTCCTGCAACAATCAGTTCAAGACTCGTGCCAAACCCTCCTCCTTCAACACTGTTTGTACCACCTTTAAGAACTGACTGGGATATGTTGTTTCAACCATTGTTTGATGAATTACTCAATCCCCCACCTAGTGTTGATCACCCAACCCCTGAAGTCGTTGCTCTAATTGATAAAGTAGCAGCTCCAGTGCCCGCTGTATCAATCGGTTCACCTTCCTCAACTATAGTTGACCAAGATGCACCATCACCAAGTAACTCTCAAACAACACCCGATACCTAACCTCTCGTCATTCCTAACGATGTTGAAGACGACAATCTTGATATTGAAGTTGCACATATGGGTAATGATCCGTACTTTGGTATTCCAATTCCAAAAGTTCCTTCTGATCAATCTTCATCGTCGGATTCTATTCATACAAATGTGCGTCCCGATCACCAAATTTTTGAACACAATAACAAATTGACTAAGGATCATCCACTTAAAAATATAATCGGTGAACTCGCTAGACCAGTTTCCACAAGGCTACAATTACATGAGCAAGCTCTTTTCTGTTACTACGATACTTTCCTTACTGCTATTGAATCCAAGACGTATAAAGATGCTTTGACTCAAGCTTGTTGGATCAAAGAAATTCCAAAAGAACTCAATGAGTTTGAACGTCTTGAAGTATGGGAGCTTGTACCCCGACCAGATAAAGTTATGGTTATTACTTTGAAGTGGATATACAAAGTAAAACTAGACGAACTGGGAGGTATACTAAAGAACAAAGCTCGATTAGTGGCTCGTGGTTACCGTCAAGAGGAGGGAATCGATTTTGAAGAGTCTTTTGCTCCGGTTGCAAGATTAGAGGCTATAAGGATTTTTCTCGCGTTTGCTGCTCATATGAACATGGTCGTCTACCAAATGGATGTGAAGACTGCGTTTCTGAATGGTAATCTGCGGGAAGAAGTTTATGTTAGCCAGCCGGATGGGTTTGTGGATAAAGATAAACCAAATCACGTGTACAAGCTTAAGAAAGCTCTTTATGGGTTGAAACAAGCTCCACGCGCGTGGTATGACATGTTGTCTTCGTTCCTGATATCCCAAGACTTCTCCAAAGGTTCAGTGGATCCCACATTGTTCATACGCAGAGACGGCAAGGAACTACTTCTGGTACAAATATATGTCGATGATATCATCTTTGCTGCATCTACACCTGAACTTTGTGACCTATTTTCTAAAATCATGTGTTCAAAATTTAAGATGTCAATGATGGGCAAAATCTCATTTTTCTTAGGACTACAGATTTCTCAAAGTCCCAGAGGCATCTTTATTAACCAGTCAAAATATGCCCTTGAATCCTTAAAGAAATACGGTTTTGACTCTTGTGACCCAGTGGATACTCCCATGGTGGAGAAATCCAAACTGGATGAGGATAAAGAAGGGAAAGCCGTTGATCCGTCACACTATCGTGGTATGATAGGCACCCTCCTTTATCTCACAGCCAGTAGACCTGACCTACAATTTGCTATATGCATGTGTGCCCGGTATCAGGCTCGGCCTACCGAAAAGCACTTAAATGCAGTAAAAAGGATCTTTCGATATCTAAAAGGAACCGTTAATCGGGGACTATGGTATCCGAAGGATTCTTCGATTGCTCTAACAGCATTTGCAGATGCGGATCATGCTGGTTGTCAAGATACACGCCGTAGCACATCTGGTAGTATGCAATTTTTGGGAGATAGACTTATCAGTTGGTCATCAAAAAGGCAGAAAAGCGCTGCGATATCCAGTACGGAAGCTGAATATATTGCTTTGTCCGGCTGTTGTGCTCAAATCCTTTGGATGAGATCACAGCTTACCGACTATGGCTTTGGTTTCAACAAAATTCCAATGTACTGTGATAACAAAAACGCTATTGCCTTATGCTGCAACAACGTTCAACATTCCAGATCAAAGCATATAGACATCAGATTTCACTTTATCAAGGAGCATGTTGAGAATGGGGTGATCAAACTTTACTTTGTCAATACGGAGTATCAACTGGCAGACATCTTCACTAAAGCTCTTGGCCGAGAAAGAATTGAATTTCTGATCAACAAGCTGGGAATGTGGAGTTTTACGCCGGAGACTCTGAAATAATTGACAGATGAAGTTGATGAATAGTAGTGGTACCTATTCACATATCCTGTATCATATGTAAATACATAAAACCATAAAAACCAAAAAGGTTTTTCATTTTTAGAAAACTTTTATAAAAACAAAATACAAAAATATAAAATCTATAAAACCAAAGAAAAAATCTGAAAATCGATAACATTTACGGTCTTAGAAATGTCATTCAATAATGATACGAGGCTGTAAATGAAGTTCAAGTAGAAGTTACAATTGTTTTCAAAACATGCCAAATGGCTTGCTATTATTTCAGATAGTAACCCGGACATAATTTTAAAGGCAAGTATTCCGTCAAAAAGGAAACTTGACCTTTCAACGGGAATTTATTCTCGGGCATGGTCTACTTTATGACCATGCAAAGGCTTGTGTTTACTTTGCAACACAACCCGTGCTTCCTATATACTATAAGTGTACGTGTCAGTGCACTTATGTGTTAAAATAAGAGAAATCTTATTTTTATGTTTGTTGTTTTTCACAAACAAAACATTGCTTCATCATAAAAAGCTTTTTCAATGACATTCGTCTTCTCAAACAACGACTACAACTCTTTAAATAGAAAATGGGTCAGTGTTTGAGGGGGAGAAAATGTCAAATTTCTTTTTCATAATAAAACTATGCTTAAAGGGAAAAAGGTTTTTAAACAATAACTGAATATCAATATTGAGGAAAGTTAATTAACTTTAGCTTATGTGTGCCTTAATTGTTATGTGTTTATGCCTTTAGGGAATAACTTGCAAATATAAGTCTATAGGTATGATAGTATAAACATTAGGGACTAATTGTGCTATTTGTTTAACTTGTATATGCCTTATAAAACTTATCTATGCAAAATTAAAGGGTATTGAAATTAGAAGGGCCAAAAGTGTTAAAAACCATAATTTTTGTAATCTACCCACCCACTCCATCCCTTTACACACACCAACACACACTTAACAATTTTTTTCTCCTTCCCATTGTCACTCGAACGATCGCCACTCTCCATATCTTCATTTCCAGTTGCTATCAAGCCTAAGGTACAAATAACAAATTGTTCTACACTTCCTAAACATCTCACACCTTAAAAGAATTGCGATTTCATCCATTTTTGAGCTCGAAAACCTTAATTTTTGAATTAGGGTTTCTCAAAATCTAAAGTGTATAAATCTTTAAATTGTTTGAGGGGTTTTGATGGCATTGTAGTGTAGAAGACATGTTTAATATAGATTTAGGTGTAGTTAACGTATGAATGAAATATGAGTGATTTTGTACTTGAAATTTAGGGTTTATGAGAAATATTGTATAAAGTTTGTGGGTTTTATGTTAGGGAGTCTCTTACCATCTTATTGATCATGTTTGGTATTTTGATAAAAGAGAGTACACATAAGGTATGATGAATCCTTAATTCAGTCAGTATTTGGGGTTAAGTTGCTGCAGAAAGAAATGAGTACATCATTTTGGGACTTAGTTGACTAGGTGTAATCATTTCGACTACTTAAGAGGGAAATAATTGTTGAAATCGGGAACTTAGTTGACTTTAGGTGACAATTTTATATATGACCATAAAAAGGAAGAAATGCGCTCATTACCGGGACTTAATTGACTTTGGTGTTGCGTAACAAATTCTTGAAAGGGTTAACTGTGTACTTCGAGGATGAAACTGGAATTTATACATTAAGATGTGATGCGGCTTAAAAGAAAAGTTCTAAATCTTCTAAGGAAGGATTGCTGGTTTAGGGGGAAGCTAAGACAACTTCAACACCGACACACCAACCTCACAAGCTCAAGTTACATATGTATCTGAATCTGTTCTATCCTCGAAGTTTGATGCAAAGACTTTTCATAAACCTAGAAAGAAAATTTAGAGTAACAACTTTAAAGAGAGCTTGGACAGAGAAAGATCAGATTAACAACCTCTTGAAAGAAAGTAGGTTAATGAGGAGTTTGGAAAAGTTCGTTGGAAATTGTTCGAAGGAGACCTACGGCTGCGTCAAAAGAACCATATGATTCTATCATATGATGTTCTCATCAATCAGACAAACCTCTCCAAAATAATCATGTGATTGTAAGAGTGTAGACTTTTATTGGTGATAATAAAAGCTCGAGTATAAAATTTCAAGAATTTCATAGTATAATTCCAAAATCTTTCAAATTTATTGGTACTCATCACTTCTTATAGACCCTCAAGACGTTGAGGGGGAGCATTTGAATATGTTTCCCATTCTGCTAGCAAAATATCATTTTGTCCCCAAATGGGTTAATCAATTGAATCCCAAAAAATATCAAGGGATTAACATTGATAAGGGAGAAATGTGATTAACCTTGAACTTAATGTATATTGACAAAGGATCAAATAAAAGGTACTCAATGCACTCCATGCGCTAGCATTACTACTATACGGGTTCACATGTTTTAAGGGGGAGCTTTTAGTGATAATGAAAAACTATCAAAGTGTAAATCTTTTGATATTTATATCAAACACTTTGATTGAAATTTTCAATGTTTTTGGAAGGATTGTGATGAAATACCCAAAAGACTGACCATGTTCTTAAATTTGTGAAGTTATAAGGCGGTTAGGCTTAGGTATTCAAATCCCATGATCCAGCCAGAACCGGAGGGATCTACCCAGGGATATCCACTAGTTAGTGTAGAAGTCCTTAGGTATGATTAAAAAGGAGAAAAAGTGAGAATAGGGAATAATGCCGACTGAGATGGAGCTAACACTGGAACAAACCCAACAAGGTGTTAGTTATGAAGTCTCGGTATGCATTGAAGGGGTTGAAGAATGAAAAAGAAAAGTAAGGATAAAGGGTGAAAATAAAGAAGCCCTCCATACACTTAGGCAGAAACCGGGTCAATACATACGAGTGCGAGTGAGCAGAAACACTCAGGTGTAGTCTGACATTGAAGACACATGGACCCAGTGACGCTATGCACAACCCCCTCCCAGCTACTCAAAGTTAGAAAGACTTTGTTTCAAAACTCACAGAGATACACTCATTTCTATTGACTTTCTCACTCCGAGTTAGTTGATATTGAAAAGGTGGCACTCAGCTCCAGCCTCCGATCACTAAAATCAAAGTGCACTATTGAGTCTAGAGCCAAAAGAGATCATCCATAAATTCTCTTTAGACACTCTTGTCAGAAATATCCTTGCTAAGTCACCAATGTGCATTACAAGATACATCTTAAGAGTCCTCCTCGCATTGATCCATGTTGATTTTGCCAGAACATCAGAGTGAAAATCAAATCACAATGAAGATGGAAATCCCTGCCTTGAGTCAACTTCAAACAAAGCTTCATGGAGGAACTTGTGCCGATTCTGTATGAATCAAACTTGTTACAACTGGAAGAAACGATGGTGCATCCTAAAAGAATCCAAACTTTTCCAGGAAATGGATCTACGTTGTTAGTGAATTTTGAAATGACAAACACTCTCGGTGTGTCACAAAAACAATTTTGTAAGTGATACACCGATTGATTTTCAAATCAATTTTCTATATCAATCGGTGAGATAGTAACATCAATGTTCACTCAATATCGTAGCTGTCTTGCTATTTAGACGTTCCGATAACGAGAACATGCTGAGTACGATGAATCTAATACTTATGTGTTAGAAAGATTCAATACTTCAGCTGGAAATCCTGTCAAGAAGATTCTTTTAAGTAGAATCTTTCTGATCACAGGTCGAAAATCTCAACGGATCTCGATGGTGTTTCTTCCAACCAAACCTGACGAATGACAAATGCCATATTCGTCCCCATGTTTTATTGCTACCTGTTTTTATGCAGGCTATTTAAAATGGTGGTGGAGGTCCCTGATTCCAGCTGTCTCACAAGATCCATAACCACATGCTCATACCCGACCGACAAACATAAAGTCATCATGAAAGCTCAAGTACATGTTTCAAGACTTCCGCTACTCTGATACCACACATCTTTCTAGAAGTGTCAAAGTTAAAGAATTTCAAGAAAGATGCAACATTAAAGCTTTTCAAGAATGTTATGAGCATGGTCGGAAATCCCAGAAGTCCGCAAACCACAAGGTGGCAAAATTAACAAATTTGGCGTAGAGATTGTGCTTGGTTGATGATCTCAAGATGCTCAAGATCACAATGTCAAATACAAGTTCAAGGAACAAGCTCAAACCAAGAAGTCAATGATCACTACAACATATTCACAAGAGAAAGTCAAGAGTACGAGCTAAAGACTAAGGATAAAGCATAGTATGCTAGGTTTAAAGTTTGTAAATTGGAGGATCTCCCTTAGGGGGAGATTGTTGGAAACACAAAAAGTGTCGGTCATTTCCAAAAGTTGTAACAAGTCCTAGCTCGTGTTAGATATAAGGATGAGATTAGTAATCTAGACGGCCCAAGCCCATAGGTGGCCCAACTTACTCCCAGCCCAATGGCCGGGGCCTCTCTGTAGTATAAGGACGAACACCTCTCCTAGTCCATGGAGAGGTTGGTTGTTCCATTTGTTACACACACTTTCATAATACATTCATCCATTTTCCATCATCTTTTTCTCTAACAATCCAACCCACATCTCACTTATTGTTCTTGGTTGATCTTAACATTACTAGTATTCTTTAAAGATGATGTTGGATGTAGGAGCAAATGAAATGAACACCTTCTTGTAGGCTTTGAAGTTGAAGGACTTTGTTGGTACAACATCTACACATGTGTAGATGAGGAATGTTGTTGGTGATTGGGATTAAGTGACCAAACTTTTTGTGGAGAGAGGGTTTTTCATTTTATGAAGTGTGTTCTTGAATATAATCTAACATGTGATGCATTTCATGTAATAATAAACAAATTTCACATTGTGAGTTACTACAACATTAACACGCCATGAGGTAAAAATAAGCTTGTCTTGATTCTAAGACTTCGGGTGGAATAGCATTTGGATCATTTTGATCCGACTTAAGTTTTGAGTGATGTTCTTGGATGATTTTCTTTTTGATTGTAGGTGTGGAGTCATTTGAGGATATAGACATTTGATTTTGAATATGAGGATGTGATAGTGTGTCTTATAAGGGACATGGGATGTATGCTTTGACATGAAGAATTTTTGGATTATATGGATGAGGTATTTGATCCTAAGGTTTAAGAGGATGAGCACGAATAATAAGTGATAAAGTAAAGTGGACAAATTTTTCTGATTTCAGTTCCTACGGATCCACCATAATGTCACGTATCTTGTTTATGGTAGATCCGTAAATCCATGAAAGCCATATCAATGAACAGTAAATCTAATGAAGTTTTCCTCAACAAACATAAAAATAAAACATGCATAGCATTCATTAGCATACATTTTGTCCAAGATAGCATAGTTTAACGCAAAAGATACTACTAGCATTCATTAAAATAGCATAATATTATCCTATGATAGCAATTCATGATTCCTAGAGAATGGGTTATGCCTAATTTAAGATTGATCTACGGATGACCAATATCCTAGCAAAGGAGATAATTGGTTTGAGCTTGCCATCGACGATGGTGAGTAAGGTATGTCAAGCTTAACTTCTTCATTCTTATTTTCTTTCTTTCATTCTTCCTCTTGATGAAGTTCATCATTCGATAGTGCAAATTGAATTGTAGTGTATGGTAAGGACGAAAGAGTTTCGGATGTTTAGTACGAACGAATCGGTATAGATGAGTAATGAGTAAACCATATGGAAGAGGACAATCAACTCTATTTTTGACACTCTCAATTTTGTGAGCAATGAAGTAGGCAGGGTTAAAGTCTTGAGATTTTTTGAGATGATAGAGCATGATGGCAGAGCATGCATCTATGGAGCTTTTGTGAGTGTCGACACAAATGTCTTTTTCATGAACGATGAGTTCCCAATCCTTGATGTTGGGAGGAAGATTATATCGGAGGATAATGGTAGGATTTGAGCAATTTTGATGACTTAATGGAATGCAAATGTTTTGAACGACATCTCTAATGTTTGGAAGGTTGGTTTGATAAGAGACATGTTTTTCATGAGTAGTGTTCAAAATTTCTAATGAACATTCCTTTGAGAAAATACATGTTCCTTTGTATGGAATTTGAAGGACTTGACCGAATGTTTCAAGTGACATTATGAAATTTTTGTCGCGAATAGTGAAGCCTTATTAGATATTGTGAGGATTTAACCTTATCCGTTT
The DNA here is from genome assembly GCA_026074375.1 of Tanacetum coccineum. Taxonomy (NCBI): domain Eukaryota; kingdom Viridiplantae; phylum Streptophyta; class Magnoliopsida; order Asterales; family Asteraceae; genus Tanacetum; species Tanacetum coccineum. Next base: position 45,732 of record BQNB010007341.1, on the reverse strand, counting down.
CCAAATGTTTACCCAAATTCCACAAAAATATGAATGTGCCGGTGATGTTGTAGACTTTAGAACTTGGCTTGGTATATCTATTCAAGACCACAATAATGAGTACTATGGATTTAGATGGAGTAACTTGTTTAAATTGGTAAATTTCTAGGATTACACCTAAAAAGCCTTTATATGTTGTTTTATTAACTAACTACACTGGTTAGTTAAATCCTCGTATAAACCCTTTGTTTACTCTCATCTTAAGAGTAAGATACCCCTAGAAAAACCTGTAGAGCCAATCCTTTAGGAATTACACCAACTGTTTATTTCGTTACACCTTTACACCTTAGCCTACCCTGTTAGATTAAGTCCATTTATCAGTTGCTAGTTGCTTAAAGTGTAAAGTATGTATTTCCCGAGTCTTGTGTCAATTTTCTATCTTTGGTACGGTTGGGAAGAAATTTGCACATTGCAAATGGGAATGTATAAAGTAGTCAAAACTCATGTATTTTTAATACCAACAAAATTATTTATGAAGGATTATCGAAGGAATTATCCGGAGTTATTATGATCGTGAAGATGGTGAAATTACATCGAGTTTCGTAGTTAGTGTATATATAAAAAAACATAAAAATTAGAAAAATCGCAACAAAAAAGAGGAGGAAAGTTTGGAGATAATCATTTCGCAAAAGCTTAGATTGAAGGAATTATATGAAGGATCGATTATTCGTTGATACGTCTATAAGTCAACGATGTTAAGTTTTGTATAAATGTAGATATCTCTACTTGCCATGAAAGATGTTTAGATGGGATGATTAGGAAGTTGACCGATGCGGGAAAGCCAACTCAGGTTGTTGTTTTTGATCTATGATCAAGACGTGTGTAAATAGTTGTTTCTTTTTCAAGGTAACGATCGGGAAAAAGTGTCTAGCAACTTGTATCTTGGACCTAGTCTATTTGTTTCGTAATTTTTATTTAACAACAATTTAATTCCCTTTCCTAATCATTAACCATGGGTTTTATGCGAATGAGAATGTGATCGAACATGCATGTCTATTCCGTCGTTACGGCCATGTATGCATGTCTTAGCTGCCTTGTTGGTTTATTACTATTGGTGAAAGTTAGAAGATCCCTACCCTATATCATTCTTCATCCTAACCCTTGGTTAAACTTAAATGAGGATGTGATCGAACACACATGTCTATTCCGTCGTTACGGCCATGTATGTGTGCTTCAGCTGCCTTGTTGGTGTGGTACTTTGAATGATCAACCCTAAGCCTTATTATAAAAACCCATTTTACCTTTATAAACTTGTTACTCCTTAGCTCTAGTAGTGGAGATGTGTATCCTTGCCAATCCTATGATAGAATACTCGTCACGACTGAGCAATTGAGCGAATTAGTTACATGTTACCACATAGATTAGTTGAGTGATTTGAGTGTTTTCATCTTCCTATTTCATGAGGTGTTTGGTTGTATACTTGTAATAGATCAAATAAATGATTAAACCAAAAATCTTAGGGGATACATTTCAAAACTTCTAAAGGCTACTTGAGGACAAGTAGGATTCATGTGGGGGGATATTTGATGACATCAAATAACGTCACTTTTATAGCATCATTTATCCTATGTAATTAGCCCATTTTGTATAATTATTGCAAAGAATTGTTACTTAATTGTTTGTATTTGAGAAATGCAGTAATTATGGAGTACTTTGTGAAAGTTAACTAAAAGGCACGCATTCTGGAGCTTAAACGAAGAAATATGAAGAAAACTGATTCTGACATCCAATACGCCGTATCCATCAAGGAAGATACGGCGTATCTGTGCCTGCACTTCACTAAAGACCACGAAGGAAACAAGATCAATACGCCGTATCCAGAGAATCCTATACGCCGTATTCAAGTTATAGAATGTGAAGATTGTGGAAGATATTAAACATGATCTCTACTCCAAGAAACCCCCAATACGCCGTATCGAAGACTTTTGATACGCAGTATCGACCTTTTTCCAGACCTTATAAATAGAAAACTTAAAAATGAGTTTTAAGTGTGCTAAATCATATTTTCGATACCTAAATCATAAAAGTCGATTTTCAGAGGAGAAGAAGAGCAGAAGAGGTCTTGCAACGTAATCAATTCCATAGGAAACAACTTGTAATCTTCTGTACTCTTGTAATCATTCAGTTTTTGGTATCATTCATTAACTCGGTTAGTTTACCTTGGCTAAATTATTACTTTTGTATTGATTATGACGTTTAAAGGCTAATACCTTCGGGTATTAGCCATTATTATGAAGATCTGAATGTTTGGTTTGTTTATCTCGATTGCTTAATTTATTGTTGATTTCTTGTTTATGTTTATCAGTTTATACTTGTTTACGTGCTTTTGTATGCGACCTATCATTCAACTGGATCTAGTGATACGGACCAAGTAATCTAGATGCCGGGATAGCTCTCCATATAGTGATTTATACATCTAGACCAATAGGATCACAAATAACGACCTATCTTTGCCCTTAGATTGTGAGCTTAGTTGGACCAACAGGTGACCTTGGGATCAACGAGTACGTTCTTGATTAATTGGTAAAGACTTGGTTAGTGGACTACTAGTGTATGAATTGCCTTTAAGCAGTAAGTGGGTAAAGTCTCTATGAGCTAGGGTTTAACAAGATCACCATTGCTTTAATCCCTAAGATAGATTATAATCAGCAAATAAGGATGCTTTATGCGGATACGTTTAATTGTGAACAGCAATTCTTTCGTATCTAGGTCTTAGGAAGAATACCGCCTAAGTCATAAGAATGAATGCCACCTCGAGATAATAATCATTGCACTAGAATAAACAAACAACCAACGTTCTGATTGGATTAATTATGTTATTATACATTTTTCTTATATTTGGCTTAAAACCGCACTCTTTTATCTACTGTTAATTTGGTTTGCGTGTGTTTTTAGTGACTTAAATTGATTTTAGCACCAGAAAACCCCGTGCATCTCTCAGTCTGAAACCCCTCTTATTTATCCGGTTAGATTTAGGATTAACATAGGTTTAGCATAGTTTTAACATAGAATAGAATTAACTTAATTTAGATAATCAAAATATTAATAAATTAAAAGATTGTTTCCTATCTTATTATCAACGCCCTACTTACCACAAACTAACCACCGATCGAGTACACTTGCCATTTAAAGTGTTTGTTTTTTGTTAAGTCGGCAAAATATAAATAAAAAACTTAAAACCATAAAATACAGACCACACAACGACACATACCATCGTATCCATAAAACCATATAGAAAAATCCATCTAGGGGAGAGGTATAGTACAACCCACTATTTTCATAAATGTAAATATCCATCTATTAAGTTAGATGATGTATAATCTATCAATTATATATGAACTTCACCTTTTTCAGCGAAAATTTTTTGCTTTATACATTACATTACTTTGGCCAATACTCAATACGCTAATATAACCTGCTAACTCCAAGTTAACTGACATTCGGACAACCTACATATGGAAATCGAACACATTACGTGGATATTTGTTTGGATAGTGTGGGCTATATTCATAAATGTCAAGACAAACATCATAACATATCAAGTCAATATCATATATTCATTAACACAAGGTACAAATTATTTCATAAAAGATACCAATTTGCAACATCATAACAAGAACCGGGCTTTTAAAACCATTATCGGATGCCCTAAACCCTAATCTCATGGAAGGGTTAACTCCTAAAGTGAATGCACAAGCTACTAAAGCATATGTACAAGTAATATGATATCACCATTTAAAAATTCTAAAATTCCCTTCAAGTCAAAAGTCAAATCTCTAAAAGCTCAATGTACAAGTCATTAAGCATGATCTCTAAAATAGCCGTTTTACCTCCATTTTCATTCTCATCTCTTCACTACCACTATAAGCCGCTATATACCTCATTTAAAACAATATAATGAACCCTAAATTTATTTCCATACATAAGCTTTCATACATCTTTTTGCACTCAAAACCCTAATTCAAAACCCTAAACCCTAAAACCGAGCTAGTTTCTAAACCATGACCTGTTTCTTGGCTTTTATCCATTATAAACCCAAACCAACACTCAAATGAGTTGTAAAAACTTATTTTACAATCATAACCATCCTATTCAATCATTATTTCATCATTACTTCATCATTTTACTTCACTTGTACGTAAAATATATCCTAGAAACCCTAAATGAACCTAATTGGTTCATTTAAACAAAACCCGTTTACCTCGTTTTAAACCAATATAATCTCCAAATAACCAACCAAGGGCCATTATAAACTCATAAATGAGTTTACAAATCATTATCTATCATTAACTTGCAATGTGCAAGAAATCAAAGCCTAGAAAACCTTAACGAATCCAGAAAACCCTAATTATGCCCTAATTGTAACTTTGACCCGTTTTCTCAATTTCAACCCATTATAACTTAAAAAAACCAACGAACCAAAATTTCATTGATAAATACTTTATACAAGCCCTATGAATTTTATATTCCCCATCATTCCTAATCAATAGTATGCAAAATATAAGCCAAGAAAGTCAAGAAAACCCTACACAGAGCTCCCTAGTTGAACCCGCACTTTTCCCATTTCTTCAATTCGAATATAATATCCGTTTTTTAACCCAAACGAATTGCTAATATTTGCTAATTACTTTAATCCCAGACCTTAACAACCTATTTCATCATTCCTTAATCATTTATAACACAATGTACCTTGTTAAAACCTTTGAAGAACCCGTCAAACCCAAAATAGACCCGGTTTGCTTCTATGACCATTTTAACCCCTCTAAATTGCCTACCCATTACAAAATGACCACGCCAAGACTCTTCTAGAAACCTACAAGAAGCTTATGCACCCTACTTAGACCATCCTTGGTCAAAAATTAAGCAGCACGTGGCCTCTCCTTTGTTCTCCTTCAGCCCGACCTACACCAAACCACAAGACACCATCATCAAAGCTACTCATAGACCTCCACCATTGATTTTATCCTACTTCTAACAGATTATACCCTAGACCCTCTAGTGTTTAAGACCAATCCTAATGCTTGCTTACTCTTTATACCTTCAAATGGGTATATATAGGGCATAGTGTGTTCAATTTTATCTTCATCCCCCACTTCCTCCCTAAACCCATCATACAGCAACTCCTACTCAATATGAAATCTAATAGAACTTTAAGAGTACTCAAGTACAGAAAGGAAGTAAAAGAAACCAAGAAACGAAGCCCGGGAGTCGATACTCCTAGCCTTACGAAGCCGAAATCCCATTCCTGAAACCCGTTCTAAGCTATAAGCTTAAACCATGTTCTATAAGCTATATTCTGCTCATGTTACCGTCCATAATGTCATATGTTTTTTCTTGCTAAAATCATAATATAAAGCTTTGAACTAAAAAACCTAAGTGTTATGCCTTTTTGATCCAAAACCGTACACCCGAAACCCTAATTTCATGTTTTTACTTAAACTATGAGTTAAACTTGTAAAATTTTGTTAAATCATCCTAATATCTTATTAATAATGTTTAAATAAGTGCTTTGATAAGTCATAAGAGAATTTGACCTTAAAACCCGTGCGTTTTCATTTTTGAAACCCTAATTTGACCCCCCTTTTAACCTTTTAGCTTAACGAATAATCGTAAATTAAACTTATGTTGTGTTAAACTTCATATTTTAGTTTATTATAACTTATAAATGACTATTGAAATGTTAAATTAAGCTTGCATGGCAATTTGGACATGTTTTGTAATTATAATCCATGCAAGGGGTATATATCGTAAATTTCAGAAACTTATAACTAAAAGGACTAAAAGTGTCATTTTATTAAAGTTATAACTATAGGGGTCTATTATGTCACTTTTTAAAGTATAAGGTTTACTTGGTATATCAATAAAAGTTGAAGGACCAAAGTCGTAAAAATGCAAACCCTAGGGGTCTACTTGCAATTTTCCAAACCCCAGGGTCTAAAATGTAACATTTTGAAAAAGTATAAAATCATATTCAAAACCTATCCATGACATAACTTTAATTAACGCTCCTCGTGCTTAACATTTCCAGATATTGAATAAAATGCTTAAAACTGCTTATGTTCTAATCCTTATATCATTCATCATCGATGTGCTTTCAAAAAAATCATGTCCCGGATCCTAATCATACCACAATACTAGGGAGCTTCATATTAAGTAGTTTCAACTTGGTATTACATTATGTCTGAGTTGTTGGGTTTACGATTTAAAGTGCCCTAGCTCCACAAACGTTTACTAAATGACTTTCTAAAACGATGATGTCCCCGAACGTGGTCATGATAATTTTTATATCAAACCAACAAAACTGATATCCAAAAACTTATATATACAATCAAACTAAGACTTGCCATATATTAACCCAGGTTGTCTGTGATTGCCGTGTTGAAGCCGTTACTTTCATTCCCTATACATTAGCTATCAATTTCCCTATAACTGTTCAGGTGAGTTCATAGCCTTGCATTTCAATCTTTTTATAAACCCGCGAGGGGGATACATGCTATAAACATGAATGCAATTATTTCTATATGGAAATTTCAATTTACTAATAGCCTACGTAACTGCCTTTGCCTTTAAAGTCCCCATAATCATGAAACCGTCTTAAATTACTCTCCATATAAGCGCGAATGATGAGAATAGATACTATTTGGGTTGTACTCCCCGCGTTGGTGTAACCCAGTTTACGTTAACCATTTGCACATCATTAGAAAATCACAACGTGTATTTTGGTAAAGGTGCCCGCAGGGGCAATATTATATCCTTATAACCTAAAAGGCACGGATTCCTGAGCTAATGGCAATAAAATAAAATATGTTCCCTTCATACTAGGGGTAATATCAACGTAACCCAAATATCGCATTTGCATTCAAATTATATTACTTAAACCTATGGATTTCACTCAACCTTTGTGTTGACTTTTTAGCATGTTTTATCTCAGGTAACTAATGGCACGAAGTGACGAGGACACGAAGATGGAAAAACCGTTATCATTCAAATGTTGTATTTTAGATTCTGGAAACCTCTCGTTTGTAAAAACTCTGAAGAAATAATGAATGATAACTGTAGGATCCCGTTAACACTTCATAACATATAACATACACGAATCGGAAATAGAAATGAGAAAGAGAGAGTTGTTCTAGAGAGAGAAACTAGAGAGAGAATTGAGAGAGAAAGTGAAAAGATATTTTAGAAATGAACAACTAACTTTTCCAAGTGGAAAAGTTCCTTATATACCCCGACACTTAAAAGTGACGCGCGGGATATTTAACTAGGACTCGGGCTCGGGTTTTGCTTGGGATTAAACCCGAAACATATACAATATTAGATTAACTATCGAGCCCGATTCCCGATACTTTCCTATTACAACGTTAACTAATTAAAGACCGAAGCTCCATCGTAGAGTGACCGAACTTCCTTGTTCGACTCAATAAATTGAGGCTAACAATCTCCCCCGAAGTGAGGTCTTGAACACAGGAACGAGCTTCCTTTATTGACTCAATAAAATTGAGGCTAACAATCTCCCCCGAAGTGAGTTCATTGATGACACTCCTTCATGAGATCAGTGAGATTGCTTTTGTCGTTTAAGCTCGAGTGTTCTTGGTCTTTGTCTTCGTTGTTTGTTGTAAGCTTGTTCCTTCATGCTTTGTGATCTAGACTTTGAGCCTTTGTCATTGTCTTTATCGTCTATGCCATCTTGCGATCTTGTGTCTTTGACCAACATGCTCATACTTTTGCATTATCTTGAAAGCTTTAAATCAGAGTTAGCGGAAGTCTTTGTCTTTAAATCTTGAGCTTTCTAGATAGTATGTCTTCGTAGATTGAGCATTTGAATAGGATTGAGGTTGTCGTTACCACCGTTTGACCTGCAGGTTTACGTTAGTGATAAACGAGAAAATTGATTTGAAAATCAATCGACGTGTCACTCGTTAAAGAGTTTTTGTAACACATCGAGAGTGTCATGTTTTTATCAAAATTCATCAACCGTCAATTCATTTACTGGACCAAATCGATATCCAGTTGTCACAAGTTTGATTCATATAGAATCTCGCAAGTCACCTACCAAGAGCTTGTTTGATGTCAACTCATTCATCAGTTTATAAAACCGGGAGTAATAAGACTCCATGGATTCTCCATCTCGAGAAGTAAATTTCCCAAATTCCCAAATAAGATTGGTCTTTACATCTTGTACATTCAACGATTCTCCTTGTTGTAGCCCTTTCAATTGGCGGTCCACATCTCCTAGATGTGTGGCGACTGCATCAACAGATAGATGTAAATTTCATCCCCAATACCAGTCCAAAATCAAGAAAATAGCTTCCTTTTCAGCTTGAAAGTAAAGTTTGTTCTCTGCTGTCATGTTGTGTATTGTCTCAGCTTCTTCATGTGCAGCTACTGGTAGAATGTTCTCTGCTGCTTCAACTGCTGCAATGAGTACGTTTGTAGGCATATATGGACCTTCAAAATGAACATCCCTCAGATCTTTCAACCATGGTATCGGATTTAGATGTCGAGGTATCGTAGAAAACGCGAATGCCACTGAGAATATCTTCCGGTCCAAGCATCGGTGGACGATCTTTTGAATCAGCTGTCATTATATTGTTTGTCATTTGGCTATGCTGTTGAGGATGTGTTAACTGGAGTAACATGATGAATGAATAGTTATGAAATAAGAAGTGTGAAAGATTTGTGTTGGAAACTTAAGTGGATTGATGTGATTGAAGTTGTTGATTGTAAGCAATTCACGTTCACTCACGGGATTATTTACCGTCAATGATCCAAAACCGAAAAGAAATTAACGGGATTTATTTAAACAAGATCACTATATAGGGGGGGGGACCGTGAATGATTTTGATCGAATCAGCGGCCAATGATTTTAATTGTCTAAAACAGATAATTTTCTTGGCTAGGGTTTAAAGATGGTTTGTTTAAATAGGCCTTTCACTAAAACTGAAACGGCCTAAAAATTACAGATGGGCCGTGAGCCTAAGAACAAAAACAAGTCTAACTACCAAATTCAAAAAACTGATAAAATGTCAATAAATCATAGTAAACGAGTGTTTTGGGCCTCAAAAAATCCTTAACCACTAAAAAGGGGTACAAGCCTGAAATCCGTCTCATTTCCTCGTTCGATTTGAAAGGTCAAGGGCCCTGAAACAATAATTTATGGATCAAAAGTTATGGCTGTTTTACTGAAACCCTTTTCTTCACACAAAAATTCTTAGTAAACCGCTGCCAATTAGTAACTCGCTGTTTGATAACTCGCCGTTTAGCAACTCGCCGTTTAGCAACTCGCCGTTTTTAGCAACTCGACATCTCTCTCACCGTATGGGCGTGGAAGGCGGTTGGACTGTTTTTAGCAACTCGCTGTTTTTAAGCCACTCGATGTTTTTTTAGCAACTCGCCGTTTTTTAGCAACTCGACTTCGCTGTTTTTTAGCAAACTCGCAGTTTTAAGCGAACTCGCTGTTTTAGCAACTCGCTGTGTTTTAGCAACTCGCTGTTTTAGCAACTCGCTATTTGGTCACAGAACCACCGTTGACTATTTCCTTAAATCGTGGATCTTGTCCCCTTTCCTTACCAAACATGCCATTATGAAACACCAAGCTACGATTTTTTTTTAAAATCACTCAAATAAGCGATTAAGCCACGAACCAAGGCTCTAACATGCAATACTAAGTGTGTATATCAAGTTTAAACACACCTTAACTCGTATTTCTTTGAGAATCGTCCAAAATTAGGCAACTCTCCACGAAGAACATAAAATAATTCGAACCTTTTTGGCTTTGATTTCGAACTTGAGCCTTGTTAATCACTTGTAGTGGCAACACATGAACTTCTTTAGCATTAGTAACAAGAAAAACCACAAGATTAACCAACAAATTAAGCCCAAATAAGCTTTTTGAGCCGTGGTCTTTTAGAACCAAAATAAGCCACGAAATTTGCTAATCAACCACAAGAATCAAACACAAATCCACCCTTGAAGCTCTGATGCCAATTGTAGGATCCCGTAATCACTTCATAACATATATATCATACACGAATTTGATCTAGAAAAGAGAAAGGAGGTGAGTTGTTTTAGAGAGAGAAAGAAGAGAGAGAGAGAGATGAGAGAATTTTGGAAAAGGAAAAGATTTATTATTTTAACAACTAACTTTTCCAAGTGGAAAAGTTCCTTATATACCCCGACACTTAAAAGTGACGCGCGGGATATTTAACTAGGACCCGGGCTCGGGTTTTGCTTGGGATTAAACCCAAAACATATACAATATTAGATTATCTATCGAGCCCGATTCCCGATATTATCCTATTACAACATTAACTAATTAAATGACCGAGACTCGTACACGTAATGAACGAACTTCCTGTTCGGCTCAATATTTTGAGGCTAACAAAAATGGGTCAAGATAAGCTACAATTAGTTGACTAAATCACTTGGCAGAACGGTAAATTTAACACACGATTACTAATAGCGTAAACTTTATACCAGCGTGTCTATTGCAGAAGGGATCTAGTGCTGACACTTTACGACTCATATAATGTAAGAAATCAACTAAAGCATTTTTAAATAGCTGTAACGGATAAACAAGCATAACTAACCGATATCATTAACCTTAAATTTATCAATAAGCCTTTCATGAAATTGATGAAGAATACCCTTCTTTTTCTCAACTTACCTTAGTTGTAGCCAAACCGAGCCACGATTATATTCTGCAAGTTTCCAATTAGTATGTAATTGTATCATACAGTAGTCCAAACGACTTGACAAAAAGTCCACCTCAACCACATTTGTATGAGATGCTTTTATGTTTTTACACCAGCGTTATCATTTAATTCCACGTAAACCAGTTACAACATACAAGTATCATTTATACAAGCTCCTAAACACGTAAAATCACATACCATACAAAGCATATTGAAAATATATTCACGTCATAAACCCCAAATACTACATACGTGTACTAATTAATACCTTAAGAAACAACACTCCTACAAGCAATACTTAATCCGCAAATAGTCGAACCGCAAATTTGCAGATAAACAAAATTAAAAGTAAGACCTCTACACTATAACACAAAAATCGCTCACAATGAAAACTCAATTGCAACATATTTTTCATTTCTATAAATTCATTTTACATTTTCTTCATTTCTTACATCCAAACACACAATCAATTAATTACTACTAAAACTATAAAAACATCTAAATTACTAATAAACCTTCATAAATTACTTATACTTAATAAATTCATTTTCTTATAAAAAAACCTAATTTAGTAAAAAAGATAAAAATGACAAACACATCAAACCCTAAATATCATCAAAATCATCCATGCATAAAAACAAATAAAAACACAAATATTCCGGTAACTCTATTTCTCGCGAAATATTGAAAAATGAATCGTAGATCTGAAACCCTAGAAATAATAAAATATGTAATAAGATCAATAAAAATAACCATTTCGATCGGAAATAAGTTACGGCGATGGTGGCGGTGGTGATGGTGGTGGTGGTGGTGGTGATGGCGGTTGTGAAGAAGAGGGCTTGGTGTGTGTGTTTAGGTGTTTGTGTATGAGTTTTTAACCCTTTGTCTTGGTAATATTTGGGGATTCTACCCGCCCAAAATTTTCACAACTTTCATGTCTAAATTATTTTCGCCTTTTAAAAATTTTCATTTCTGCCTCGACTTCGCGATTATTCGTCTACATCCACGTAATATATGCATTTATTGTTAGCTTAGCTTATAAGTAATGTTTTAAAATCCGTTTTTTCATTTGACTTGGTCGAGTCATTGGTTCGCCAGGTCACCAAAAAATGAACAAATGTCATGACCCGATAGGGTTTATTAAACCGGGTCGACCTGGGTTAATGAAAAATCGCCAGTTAGATAATGTGCCAAATGCATATACGTAGTTGCCATTAGGGCTGTTTACGAGGCGATTAGTTTCGGTTAGTTGGAGGATATAAACTATTCATCGCGGGTCGGATAATTACTTTTACTACCCGAAACCGAACAGTACTACGCGAGTAACTGGACATGCGGGTACCCATAGTGAGCGGTTATACAATAAAAGTAGTGGACTAATATCACTTATATCACTAATGCTTGTTCACTTTTTTGAATATTTAGTTATAAACCTCCATGTATGTTATATACGGAGTCGACAGTCCCCATCGGTTAACGAGGATTTCCAAAAAATAAACAAAACCGAACCATCCGGTGTTCCGCGCAGTAGCACACATGATTCTTCGCTCGATAGGTTTCCCGACTCCCTTATCTCGCGTGTTCGGTTTGGTTTCTTCAGTTTCCTTAGAATTTTTAGGAACAGTCCCCTAGTTGCCACTACGAGAGAAGTGTCTGAGTATTGACGTTCAATCATGATGTACATGCATACCATCCTGCGTATTTTTCTCGAATTTTTAGAACACCCCTAGTTGCCACCGATAGTGCCAACCGTTCCAAATACATTGGTATTAGGCACCAAGATTAGATATCGTTCCAAATACATATATAAATTTGGCACCGGTGGTACCAACCATCCCAAATACATATATATTTGGCACCGTTAACTCAAACAGTCCCAAATACACATGTATTTGGCACCATTATTTAAAACCGTTCCAAACACATACGTATTTGGAACGGTTTTTTAATAGCCTTCCTAAATACTTATTTTTTTGGCACGCTTAGGAAACAGGTTCCAAATACGTGTATTTGGAACGATTATTTTACCGTTCCAAAAAGTTTCGTCCTAAAAACCTCCTTTTCTTGAAGTGATTCTCCCCCTTGGCTCCTTCACATGATTACATGACGAGTATTGTATGAGGCATGAGTTACTTATTATAATTATATTATAATTATAAAGAGACATTCAGGCCCGTGCGATGCATACAGACTGTATATAATTGTTCATTACGCAATGTTCAGCGTAAATTATTGAAGTATAAATATGATGATCAATCTAATTGAAACGTGCGTCGTAATGTTTAGCCAAATAGTTATAAAATAAGTTGAGTTAATCTTGAATCTAACATAACCATGATAAACTTAGGGTATGTTTGACGAAACTAGATGTAAGCTGTTAGCTGTAAGCTGTTAATTGTAAGTTGATAACTATAGGTTGTAACATGATGATAACTGTTAACTAGTAAGATAGCGATATATATATATATCAAACTCAATAACTAATATCACAAAATAACAATCAAAAACTATATATACGTACACACATAATAAATGAACAACGTTTTAAATTTCATAACCCCCATATATGACAGCAATACCTGAGGTCCCATAAACACAAACCTGGCACATTTCTCCACCATCAGTACTGCTATCCACCAGACTTTCACCCTGCTAAACTTATCATAATCACCTTTTCTAATCACATACTTATCAAATTAGTTGTTATTTCATCTATAGTACTTATCTACATCAAAATTTTAAAAATTTACATTAGCACACCAAGACCCCCCACCTCACCAAACCACCACCTCCCAACCATGTCATAAACACACCTGGCACATTTCTCCCATCAGTAACTGCTTCACCGAGACTTTCTCCCTGCTAATTTATCATATCACTTTTCTAATCACATACTGTATCAAATAGTGTTATTTCATCTTCGTACTTTTCTACATCTAATTTTAAAATTCGTCTCAGTGCTTTTCTATCTTCTACAATAACAACAACTGATACCGTTATTGATGATAATTCACACCTCAAGATTGAATGTAAGTTATCCTGTCATTTAATTTGATTTTGTTGGTTTATCATAATTCTTCATATTATGTTTTTTTATGTTGATTTATTTTAGGGGTTTTGAATTTTTGATAAAGATTTTGTTAACTTCATTCAAAATTCTATTATCCTCTACTTAGTTTTAGATAATCTTTATTCTAATCTTCTTAATTTGATTATGCGAATTTTTTGATGTATTTTAGGGTCTTTGGCTGGTAGATATAACATAATCGGAGTGATGATGGGTTGTTCATCGTCTTAAATGGATACTAACCAGAAACATTTTTATCAGGTATCCATCATCTTTATGTTGTTATATACAAATTTAGGGTTATTCTTATAAGCCAATGTTGTTGTGATTTATAATTTGGTTTAGAAATAAATTGATTTATTAAATATATGTATTTAGTAATGTCAGATTCTGGTGTTTAATGAACGTACATCACATGTTTGATAAAATGTCTTAGTTGTTAATTCAAATGTTTCTTACAAATTTGATTATCTAAAAGCTTGTGGTAACTCAATTATTGATGCTTAAATGGGTCAAGTATTTCTATCAGATATTAGGCTTATTTTTTTTTTGCTGACATGTTATATTAATTGTTAAAGAAATAAGTGGTTTCAATGAAATTGTGTTTTGAAGTTACCAAACAAGTGATATTGATATTCTTATGGAGACCCATTAGCTCATGGAGTTCCTGATGCATATACATATTAATCTTATATTGCAGTCAATAGAAACATAGTTAAGGATGATTAAAATGTTAACTACAAAAAGTAAAAACCTGCTATAACTAATATCTTTATAACATCCTTTAAGAACACTAAAGTTACCAACTTGTGACCAACACACAAGTTGCCCGAGTTTGCGTTGGTTTAAGCCTTTATTATTACCAATACATGGGTTGTTGGTGGCTTCTCTACAAACAAAGTGTATGTTACCATGCTATTTTTCAAAGTTACTTTAACGCAAATATATGTTTCTCTGCATTTTGCATCTTTGTATGCTCAATTATACGATTCTTATATAAAGTCAATCACTAGCCACTACTCATAGTTTGCTTGCTCACATATATTGCTTACCGGACATAAGAGATATTAGCTGAAATACATAAGTGATAACGCCTAACGTCTGAGAATGAAAGTTTTGTGAATGTGGACCTTTTATGTTATTGAATCTTTTCATGCTTTTGATTTGTACTAAGTTGATTGTAATCACAGGGTTACGTTATCTACCGTGTACGTGTGAGACTTGGTGGGCAAGGGTATTGTTTATGGTAAACCAACAAACCAGGGTGTGACCCAGCTGAAATTCCAACGAAGCAAGAGGTGTGCTACAGAGGAATCAGCTAGAAGGAAGTTGGGTGGCCTTTAGGTCATCAATTCTTACTGGCTTAATGAGGTGTTCATTTACCCAAACATAGTCCTTTCGTTTTAACTTTTTTTCCCAAGAATCTAAACAATCTTTTATTCATGATGTATTTGTTTATTGACTTTATTTTTTACTTGAAGTTGCGAAATTCAGTTTATAATGTTTTGATCAGATACTTTTTTTATTATTAGATTTTTTTGGGTGTATGGATCAAGTAACCTATTTAGATAGGAAACTGATGTATCTTCCGAAAGTGACTTGGTTTTTCTCTTGATATCTGATTCAGCTCAGGTTAGTCGGCCATACTAGATCAGAGTTTGTCCATTTTAGTTTCTTTTAAAAATGCAATAGCCAATGTCTCTTTTCTCATTACAAGCTGATAATTATTTGAAAATATTCTCATACATGAAGCCAAACAACAGCCTTGGACTTCCCTGTGGGTTTCTTCTTGATCATTTGCAATCAGCAGGCCTCTGATTTCCTCAAGAACATCAGCGTTGTTGCTGTGTGTCCTAAAGGAATGGGTCCATCAGTGAGAAGGCTTTATGTTCAAGGAAAAAAGAAATGGAGCTGGAATGAATGCAAGATTTGGTGTCCATCAGGTTGCTTACATAATTTTGTATTGTTGATTCTGTGACTTACGAGTTGTAAATATTTAACAAATACTTGATATATGCTTGCAGATGTTGATGGGAGAGCCACTGATGTTGCGCTGGAAGGATTCGTCTCTATTTTTTTGTGGAACTTGTGTGTTTAGGTGTTTATCTATGTATACACTGATTAGATTAACAATGGGAGCTGTTAAACAGCTTCTTGGCCATGGCCAAACCATTGTCCTCATTTATGCAGATAACAAAACGTCTGTGACAGGCATATTTTCTCCCCTTGCATTATGAATTTATGCATCATGCCTAATTCCCGTTTATTACCAAAATATAAAATGCAATAAGTTTCATGTGTGCTTGAAAAGTAATGAAACTCTGATGGACTAAGATGTGAGGTTGATCAACTATTGTAGATGCAGGGATAGGGCCTGATGTCACACCCCCAAAATCTGACAATAAGAACGGGACGATAACATTTGGGGTGCAACGTCATAGCACAACAATCAAGTAATAGGAAACGACCTTAAAAGGGGCGTTTTAAAATAAAGTTCATTCGATGCTTCATAAAGATCAGAGTTTGCAACATTGGTCCCAAAAGTTTACAACATGACATAAAAGTCTACCAGAGTAGTTCCAACACAGAGTTCCAAAAGTAACAACGGGTTATTTAAAATAAGTTTAATAATTTAGCATCGAATAAAGAAAACACAGAATCCATCTTCAGCATCTCCACGCGGCTCCCATCCAGAAAATCACACCTTTGGACCTGAGATTTAAACATGCTAAAAAGTCAACAAATTGTTGAGTGAATCCATAGGTTTGTATAAATAGAATGAATGAACGCAAGATTTAAGTAAATGGTGACAATGAAACACATTCATGTCGAAGTAATTATTAATGCTCTAAGCTCATGACACCGACACCTTAACAAGATGTTTGCCCCAATAAAAGTAGGGTATACTGCTATAACCCCAAGGATACCTCAAATGTTAAATGCGTCACATGGTTATCTAAAAACCATAAAGTCCGGAAAAGTAGACGGGGATTGTCAGTCCCGATAGATCTATCCACAACATTCGCGCTCACTACAATAGCAACTGACGGTTCATGATCAACAGGGGACTTAAGTAGCAGGTAAGGGACTTAGGCATTAATATCAGGCAATACCACAGTATAGCATAACAAATCAAAGCACTTGCGTATCAAAATAAAAAAAAATGTAGCAAAAATCTCCCTCGAAGTTTTGAGAAAAACAAGTAGTATTAAAAGAGGGCTATGAACTCACCTTTAAGCGATTCGGCAAAAATAACAAGATAAGAGCTGAAGTAATCGGATACTCTACGAGCAACCTAAAATAAAAGACGCGACTTAGAAAAATTAACCGACAAATACTCACACTATTTGAATTAAAATTGAAAAGAATTTGGATAAAACGTTTTTGTTTTTAACGAAACAAGTATGGCATTGTCCTAACTTATATGGGTCCAAACCACTCAAAAACCCAAGTTCACATCTGAACTAATATCATCCCCAAGATGTGCTTCTAGTTTAAGTTTTAACTAAATTCACTTACAAGTGTTCACTTTAGATTTTACGTCGATCTAAACCTCTTATTTACAAAATTCTGAAATTTTACTCCTCTTTGAAAGCGTGTCATTTATAATCCGTAATAGATATAAACATGAGGTTTTCGCGTACAAGTGGCATTAAAAGTCTATTTTTCCAGAAATGTGGCCCCCGCTGTCCAAAATTTCCAGAACCCATGTGAAATTACTAATTTACCCCTTACTACAAGTGTTGGCTATTTTCTGAATTTTACGCCTTTACCATTTTTATCATATCTCCTAATCCGTAAGTCCAATGAGGATGAAATAGGCGGCAAAATTTAAGTTGACTCAATACCTAGAAGCTACAGTTTTACAAATTTGGATGTTAGTATAGAAAATTCTGGACTTATGAAGGTTTCAAATTTCGTATGCACAAAACGACCCGTTTTAGTAAAATACCCATATCTCAATCATCCGGAATGGATAACACTCCATCCAAACGGCTACAAGCACCTAAGACACATATCTAGACAAATATTTGATTTTCCAGAACTTCCCAAGTCAAAAGTTTTTCTATACACTCAATTCTATCCAACACTTGAAAACAGTCCCGAACAAGGGGCGACACATTTTGTAGCTTACGGAAACGAACGCCATTTGAAAACTACAAGAGCTTTTTAAGTGAAACCAATTGGAGGTGACTCTAATATGAGTCCCCTACTGAGAACATAAGTATTTTACAAAAGTTTAGTGCAAAAACCTTAACTTATGCCCCAATTTCTACAGCTAGGTCTGATTTGACACCTTTTAGTAAAACGGCCGTATCTCACTCATCCGGAGGAGATGATTTTCCATCCAATTGCCACATACACTTAAGACCTAAGGCTATCATTAAATCAATTTTTCCAGGTATGCTATGACCAAAAATATTTCGTAATCACAGCAACAACCTGCTGTCCTAAAACTACTCATGTGAACTTATCAAAAATCCATCCAACACTCAATCCAAACACCCCAAAATTTTATACAATGCCATACATGATACATTAACACATTAACTTACACAAAATACTCAATATTTCCAGAAATTAATCTACTCTTGCATGGACCAAATTAAAAATAAAAATCAAAGATTTATGGATTAAACTTACTTGAGAAGATGATTGACAACCAAACTAAACACAAGAACCCCTTAGACTTAGGGGCTGAGATTAAACCCTATTAAACCCTCAAAACCTTCAACACAAATCTTCTAATTAAACCAAATAAAATTATCTTCTTGATGCAAATGAACCCTAACAAAAGTCTTGCAAAAAGGACCCAAAACACCTTCAAATCAACTCCAATCTTGACCAAACTTTGCAAGGATCATTAGTAACATGATGTGATTAATAAATTGAGTAGTTTAAAATTTTATGTGTGGTGGTGATGGTGGCTTACATTCGGCAGCCAAGGGGAGAAGGAAAAAGGAAATGAATGGTTTTTCTTTTTGAGAGAGATTGCATGTAAGAGTGTGATGATTGTTTTTGTGGGAAAATGAAATAAGAAATTATGTTGAGTGTGTGCAAGAAAAAGGGGGGGGGGGCGGTTATGTCTTAGTTTTATTAATATTAATTTTTTTTTTTGTATTATGTTAAGAAATGTTTAGGTAAATGGTGAAGGCTTTAGTGAAAACGCGAGGTTTAGCAACGTTTGACGGAAACACAAAGTAAAACTAAAATGAACAATTGAAATAGACAAAATTCTTAGGGGTGAACAATGGAAATATCAAACTACTATATGCACGTCGACAAAATAAATTTTCCAAGCACGACTCAAACTTAACTAAGAGCACGAAATTTGCCGAATCAGGTGAAAGTAAAAATAAATATTTTACTTAAGAGTAAAAATAGGAATAAAATATGATAATTTATTTACCTAAAATTATGAGTTCTCACAAAGGGTGCGTTTGGCTGTCCATCAGCCGGGTCGGGTGCGTGTGTTTAGCTGCGAAACAGCCGGGGACAGCCGAGGCGTCGGGTTGTTTGGTCGGGTTTGGTTTGCAACGGAAATGGGTGCGTTTGATTGTGTTGAGACCGAAAAAGGGTGCGTTTAATTTAAAAGTATTCGATTATTTCGTTTATATTGATCAATTAATTATATGTGATGAAATCCATTGAAACTTGCGACGTCTAGGTAAAATATGATATTAATATTTAAAACGGGATTAATATTAATGTATAAGCGATACTAGATATAGTTTAGACGAGGTTTGAACTAAAAACGGACTTTGGAGCGTTTTGTAACGAATAATTAATAGCAGAAAACGAAACATGGGATTCGGGATTCGATACTTTGAAAAGTTAGACTTTGGTTTACAAAATATAACAAATTATATTTTGACGGACGTTTTAGACATAAAACGGGACATTGTAACTCCCAATAACAAGAAACTGGAGTGGAAATCGATATATACACTTTAAATAAAAATAATATATGTTAATATATATTAAATCTGGCAGATTATTAATTAAACGATTTGAGCACTTTCGAGTCCGTTTCAGCCTTCCGGCGAAACACGAAAGTTGTTCGTAATGACATTTTACTTTGCCGCGAGGATTGTCAGTTTTAAAATTAAGACATAGCGGGTCAAAACTAAAGGTCGGTTAATATATTATTTCAATTAATTATTTTAAGAACATTGTTCGGTCCTAAAAACGGAAGGTCTAAAAATAGTAACTTTCGGTAAATATTCGACATAAGCTATGATTGGACGAAAAATAGTATATATTCATATAATATACTAAGGGTTAAGGTTTAAAGACGCGCAAGTGGATTTCTCATCACATGTATATATGTATGTATACATATTAAAATATGTATGATTTTCGTCGTTACGAATGTTACTCATCGTGATCGTTAATTTAATACGTGTATTATAATAGAGCGACATAATTATAGGTCGTGGCCGAGATCGTTGCAGATTCGGTTGTGATTTATTTGGATTATTTGATCGTGGTCTTTGATCAAGGTGAGTTTATAGCCCCATGTCTTACTGGTTTTACATATATTTTTGGGGTGAGAACATGCTTGTTTACAAATGCATTTACATGGTTGATTACCTGTTTGGTTTACATATTCATTTATATATCTCGCGAGGAGATACAATACTTGGTTAAATTTTTAAACGTAAACACATACTATACTTTTATGATTACGGATTAGCTTAGGTTGCATGAACTGTAAATCACTTGGAGGGTGAGCGCGAATGTTATGAAATAGATCTATTCGGGATTGACAATCCCCGTTCGGGTGACTAGCTATCGCCGGTAACGAACGTTATAACATGTCGGAACACGATTGGCTGGACCTACAGGGCCAACGACACATACACAAGGATTTTCATTACTGCCCGGTTTTTGGGTGGTATATCTTTGAGGGTACACCTTTAAGGGTACAAAAAAGGTTTTTCAATTAATGCCCGGTGTTCATGGGGAGAGGGACACCTACGATGGTTACAATTTTACTATGCCTTGAATAAAGTGCATACCATACAATTCTACACACAGTTTTCATGAACTTAGAGTAATGGAAATCATGGTATTATACACACTTGAACCATTTTGGTGACATATAAATTGGTCATGCATTCTTTATAAATCTTTGGTATAAGATGATACTTTGGTGACATAAAATGTGTCTTGCATTCTTTATAAATCTTTGGATTTTACATGATACTGAGATGATAAGTGGACAAAATATAATCCATATATGAAAACTTACATTCAATATTTTAAAACTAATGCTATGAACTCACCAACTATGTTGACACTTTTAAGCATATTTTTCTCGTGAAATTAGATGCTGGATTATTTGATGTGCATATGAGTCATTACATTCAATTTTTCATTGTGATGCAATTATGGGACAAATGTTATATCAATTTCAAGGAAATCAATGAGATTATTTTTCAAACGACACATTTAGAGTTCGTTCTCTTGTATCTAGCGCTGTGTATTATGAAGTAGCACCTCATTTGGAATTCTTCTGCGTTGTTTTATTTTTTTGGGGGTGTTACAATATGGAAATCAAAGCACTGGTTATAGAGAACTAGGTTGCATATATTTCCCCTAACTATAACCTTTTTCACAACATTGCATCAATCAACATTATCAAAGTGCATACACGCTACTGCTTATTTGCTACATTACGTCCTGCATTAAGTGCTTATTTGACATACATATATAATATATTATATATATATAGTGCTTGCATTTCCCTTCGCGTATATCGTACGCTTATTTATATAAGAGTTATTATATAAATACCAGAATATTTTTAAGACATTGTGAGTTGCACAATGGTCTCAATTATACCTCAGACATTGTAAGTTAAACAATGGTCTCAATTATACCTCAGACATTGTGAGTTATACAATGGTCTCATTTTACTTCTTAGACATTGTGAGTTGCACAATGGTCTCATTTCGTTCTCAGACATTGTAAGTTAAACAATGGTCTCTAAGAATATTATTTTCTTCATAACTTTATATAATATCGTATTACACGGAGGCCGTTATAATTCTGTTTACATGGGATTATGTATGAATCTAAATGTTACAAGTCTTGTATAGGCGGGACTTGTAATAGGAGGATTGATATGGTAATCGCTATGTTGACTCGTTCATAGAGACCTTTACCTTGTTTACTCTAACCGAGTACTCATTATCTATCTTGAACTCTATGTAGTTCCCTTGATAGTTTTACTTTTCGCCTCCGAAGACGAGTTTTAAACACTCGTCTGATACTCATTAGAAGCACATGCATCGTCATGTCATCCATCACCTTGAAGGTTATGAGAGTACGCGTATTGCACCGGGAATTATTAAGTAGGATGATTTATAATTTATTTATTTGAAGGATTGGACGCTCTTATTAATAATAAATTATAACTCACCGAACACATAAGTTTATCATTTCTACTTACATAAATTTTTGGACGCTTCTTTATGTAAATAAGAAATTATAAATGAGTTGGCTTAATGGTATCCGATATGACACGAGTATGAACCTGAAATAGATAATCATCAGAATCCGTTAAAAGGGTCTAGAGACACAATCGTGTCTTGCCACTCAGCAGAATCTTAAGGCCTCACTTGGAACTACCTTATCTCATTCTTAAGTTGTTACTTTTGCGATTGCAAATCGTTGCGATCGTAAACTGTTTGTGGAACTAACAAACTTGTTACATACTTGAGTTAATGGAGTTGATTCGTCCTCAAACTAGCGACTGAGTACCATAATCCGCCGTCTATCGCATAAGCTCTCTCGCGAGCTCCTCTCATTTATTAAACTTTATTCTGGGAATATTGTTTCTCGAAATGTCCTAATTTTCGGCATCCCATCACCATTTGTTATAGTATTGACGTTATGGTCACTGCTGTTGGGTCCCTGGATCGGGTCCCACCGATACAACCTATCCAATAGTTAGCAACCCCCTTAAACGAGATAAACAACTATCGACGAACAGATAGATGGACAATTCATTTTGGGCATTATTTTATAATTTGTTTTTCTAGTTAGGAAATACTTAGGTCGCGATACAT
Organism: Tanacetum coccineum; assembly: GCA_026074375.1. Taxonomy (NCBI): domain Eukaryota; kingdom Viridiplantae; phylum Streptophyta; class Magnoliopsida; order Asterales; family Asteraceae; genus Tanacetum; species Tanacetum coccineum. The sequence goes on along the minus strand of BQNB010007341.1, from coordinate 22,855 downwards.
CCTAGTACTGCCAAGTAAGTTGAGTACTTACTTACATAAGCCACGTTGATATGAATCATCAAACATTACAGATAGTAGAAACGAGACTCCGTCCTCGGATATATATAGACTTATACAAACATACTCACGCGACTACACTTACATTCTTGTGAGTTTTCACTATAATGAGACTTTTCCTATACCGCAGTTATACCACTCATAAGATCTGTAATGGTATATTTTGAGATACCCATCTTGATGGATTAAATATCCTAGACAAACCTAGCCAAAATTTTTGGTAGATTGAGAAGTATAGAAACACCGAATTTTGCTGAATAAAGTTATCAGCGTCTTGTTTTAAGGACGAGTTTTATTTAACCTAAGTCTTTCCCTGGTCACGCCAATCGGATAACACAATTTAATCTCGGGACGAGATTTTCTTTAAGGGTAGTACTGTAACATCCTGAGAAATTTTAAAAATTTTGTGAATGACGATTACAATCTGATTTTAGGGTCTGGCTTGACATATAAGAACGATCATCTAAATCACGTATTCACGACTCGGACTCTAAAGCAATTTGATGTGAAATGATATTTCAGACAACTTTTCAGTTTTACCCGAGACCTGGAAACAGTCAGAAGGTGATTGAAATGCCCTCGTCAAGATTTTTTAGGAGACACAAAAATAATTAAATTACAGTTTAATTATCACGTTTTATTAAACGAAGAAAATTTAATAAATTAAATTAACATTGGTATTCAGAGACGTTTATTGAAGACGCGAATGCCTCGAGCTTAAATCCATTCTATTTTGCGTACAAGACTTACCGTTCACGAAAACGAATAACATATATAAATTTAATGGTTATAAAATATTTCTAAAATATTATCAAGTGAATACTCATTTTTATCAGAAAAATGATTTGAAAAACAATGGCGCAAGTTTCGGGCGTTGAATCGACCGTTAACTAGTTCAAACGAGTCCCGAACCGGAAGTTATAAAAACTACATTAGATATTTACACAAGTAACCCTCAACTATTATTAACTTGTCACTTATTTATAAAGATTCATTATAAATCAAACTTTATTATAATTTTTTTTATTCATTCCATCTTTATACACACACACACTCTCATATACTCCCTCTCTTCCCCAATTATCCGGCCACCACCGGCCGCCGCCGGAAAACTTTTTCGGCGAGTTTTCCGGCCAACTCCAAAAAAAATTGTCCCTCAAAACACGACTACTCGATCCCCTATAACACGCGCCTCCACTCGCGTTTCTCCACCACACCACTAACACCACCACAGCCGCCACCCCTTGGTGCGGGTGGTTTATTTAAACAGCCGGGTACAAAAGGGTGTGTTTGGTTCGTTTTAAAGTACCAAAAATGGTACGTCGGGTTGGTTATTAAAAAACGCAGCGGTGTCCGTTTGGCTGTTGAGAACAGTCATAGGCTGCGTTTGGTTTGTAACAGCCCAACAAGGGTGTGTTTGGTTGTATAGAAACACAAAAACCCAGCCCACGGGTCGTATGGCTTACAGCTACGCACAAGGGTGCGTTTTGTCGTCCATCAGCCAGTCGTGCGTGAGTTAGACTGCGAAACAGCCTGGGACAGCCGGGGCTCCGGGTTAACGCGTACAAGGAAGAAAAATAAATAATTAGTAAAATAGATAACGTCGTAAAAGACCTGAAAATACGGAATGTTACATGCACCACAAAAGTATTTCGATTGTTTCGTTTATTTTATCGAGTTAATTATATGTGATGAAATCCATTAAAACTTGCGGCGTCTAGTATAATATGTTATTGATATTAAAGCGGGATTGATACGAAATTATAAGCAATATTAGATGTATTTTAGATGAGTTTTTGGGACAAAAACGGATTTTTGCACCTTTTGTAACGGGTACATTGTGAGCAGAAAACAGGACTTGTGATTCGGGGTTCGAGATTTTGAAAAGTCAGACTTTGGTTTACAAAATATAACAAATTATATTTTTACGAACGTTTTGATATAAAACGGGACTTTTAACTCCCAATAACGAAGCAACTGAAGTGAAATCGAAATATACACTTTAGTAGAAAATAGGTCATTTTTAATATATATTAACTCTGACAGATTTATTAATTAAATGATTTGAGCACTTTCGAGTCCGTTTCGGCCTTCCGGCGAAACACGAAAGTTGTTCGTAATGACGTTTTACTTTGCCGCGAGGCTTGTCAGTTTTAAAATTTAGATATAGCGGGTCAAAACTACAGGTCAACGTAAAAGTCAACGGATATTTTAACTAATATTAATACATTATGAGTACGATTTTGAGTGATAAAATAAGGTCGGTTAATATATTATTTCAATTAATTATTTTTAAGACCATTGTTCGGTTCTAAAAACGGAAGGTCTAAAAATAGTAACTTTCTGTAAATATTCGAGATAAGTTATGATTGGACGGAAAATAGTATATATACATATAATATACTAAGGGTTAAGGTTTAAAGACGCGCAAGTGGATTTCTCATCACATGTATGTATGTATGCATATAAAAATATGTATGATTTCGTCGTTACGATGTACGCATCGTTGATCGTATTTAATACGTGTTATAATCGAGCGACATAATTTTAGGTCGTGGTCGAGATCGTTGCAGATTCGGTTGTGATTTATTTGGATTATTTGATCGTGGTCTTTGATCAAGGTGAGTTTATAGCCCCCTGTTTTACTTGTTTTCATACACTTTATAACTTTTGGGGTGAGAACATGCTTGTTGCAAAATTGTTTGCAAACTCAATTACATGGTCGATTACATACGTGTTTACATGAATGTTTACAAACTCATATTTACATGATTTGTTACAAACTCATTTACATATCTCGCGATTATGGATTAACATAAGTTGCATGAATTTAAATATAAATTTTAAAAAAAAAAAATAATAATTAAATCTAATTATTACTCGAGGTGGAAGACAAATTATATTGATTTACAAGTTTTGGGGTGAAAACATACTTTGTTTTACAAATTGGACGCAAGTGGATATTTTATATTGATTACGTGTGTGCCTAAGTAGCGATAACCCATCGGAGCCCACTTATCATGAACTGTTAATTCCTGGTTTGGAAGCGCGAGTGTTATAAGATAGATCTATTTGGGATTGACATCCCCGTTCGGGTGACTAGCTATCACCGGGAACGAACGTTATAGCAGGTCGGTTTTGGGATGTTGCGGGTTACAACATCGGATTGGGCAGAACTGCGATATTTATATAGCAGAATATAAGTCGAGCTTCAGTGTCATGAGCTTAGAGCAACAGTAATTACATTTTTGTGATATCTGCATGTGTTGCGTTATCACGGGGAAAGTCTTGCGGTCCTACCTTATACATATTATTTTCAGAATGATCCTGGGTGTTTCTTGGATGGGAACACATAAAAAGTCTATGGATTTGAACAATAGATCATAATTGTTGTGACTATTAAGGATTGAAATAGTCAGACAAACGTAAAATATTTGGAATAAGTTGGTACTTTTTTGTGGCATTAAAATGGTACATGCATTCTTTATAAATCTTTGGGATAAGATTGGTACTTTTGGTGACATTAAATTGGTCATGCATTCTTTATAAATCTTTGGGATAAGATTGGTACTTTTGGTGACATTAAATTGATCTTGCATTCTTTATAAATCTTTGGGATAAGATTGGTACTTTATGGTGACATAAAAATGTGTCATCATCTTTATAAATCTTTGAGATATATACATGGTACTGTGATGACACAGTGGACCAAATACGTTCATTTGAAACTTACATTCATATTTAAACTAACCTATGAACTCACCAACTTTATGTTGACCGTTTTAAGCATGTTTTTCTCAGGTGATATAGATACTTGGCTTACTTGAAGTGCATTGGAGTCTATACATTCAAGTTTTTCATGGTGATGCAATTATGGGACAAATGTTATATCAAATTCAGATTTTGATTAAATCAACAAGGCTATTTTTCAAACGACACCTAGAGGTCGTTCTCATGTATCTTGTGCTGTGTATTATGAAGTGACGCCCCCGGACACATCATTCCGCTGCGACACGAATTTTGGGGGTGTTACAGATTGGTATCAGAGCCAAGGTTATAGAGAACTAGGTTGCATATTTTACCCTAGACTATAACCGTTTTCACAAACATTGCATCACATCAAACTTTTTCAATGCGCATACACACTACTTGCTTAACTGCTTGCATTACGTGCTTACGTGACTTATGTATATATATATATATATATATATGTGTGTGTGTGTGTGTGTGTGTGTGTGTGTGTGTGTGTGTGTGTGTGTGTGTGTGTGTACACTTACCTTCTCTTGCGATTATTTTACGCTTGGCTTTATATAAAAGTTATTTATATACATACTGGAATTTACTCCTCAGACATTGTGAGTTTGCACAATGGTCTCAATTTACACCTCAGACATTGTGGGTTGCACAATGGTCTCGATTTACTCCTCAGACATTGTAAGTTTGCACAATGGTCTCAATTTACTCCTCAGACATTGTGAGTTTGCACAATGGTCTCAATTTACACCTCAGACATTGTGGGTTGCACAATGGTCTCAATTTACACCTCAGACATTGTGGGTTGCACAATGGTCTCAATTTACTCCTTAGACATTGTGGGTTGCACAATGGTCTCACTTCGTTCTCAGACATTGTAAGTTATACAATGGTCTCTAAATTTTTATATAACCTTATACAATATCGTATTACACGAAAACCGTTGAAATTTTGTTTACATGGGATTATGTATGAATCTAAGTATTACAAGTCTTGTATGGGCGGGACTTGTAATATGAGAATTGATATGATAATTGCTATGTTAACAAAACCCGTCACAGTTTTGGTTTACATGGAATTATGTGTGAGTCTAAGTATTACAAGTCTTGTATGGGCGGGACTTGTAATAGGAGGGTTGATACGATAATTGCTATGGTAACTCGTTCATAAGAAATTCATCTTAATTATGATAACCGTATACTCATCAGTTATTTTGAACGCTATGTTGATTTTCTCTGTTTGTTTTACTTCCCGTCTCCGAAGACGAGTTTTAAACACTCGTCTCATACTCATTTGAGCACATGCATCGTCATGTCATCCACCACTTTGAAGGTTGTGTGAGTACGCGTATTGCATCGGAAATTATTAGGTAGGATGATTTATAATCTCTTTATTTAAATGGATTGGGACGCTTTTGCATTTAAATAAATAAGTTGTAAATCACCGAACCATAAGTTTATCATTTCTTACTTACATAAATTTGGACGCTTCTTTATGTAAATAAGAAATTATAAATGAGTGGGCTTAATGATATCCAATGTGACACGAGTATGAACTCGAACACGATAACCACCGGAATTCGTCAAGAGGATTTAGAAACACAATGGTGTCATACCACTCAGCGAAAATCTCAAGGCCTCACTTGAGCTACCTGATCTCAATACTTAAGTTATTACTTTTGCAGTTACAAATCCTTACAGTCACGAACTGTTTAGCGATCATCAGACTTGTAACAGCTCTTAGCTAACGACTTAAGTTCAACCTCGAACTAGAACTAAGTACAAAAGTAGTAATCCATCACCGTCTGTTACGGTTATTGTCGTTATGGTTACTGTTGTTGGGTCCTGGAGTGGTCCCAGCTTGTACAAACTTTATCAACTAAGTGATGAAACCCATCTTAAACGAGATAAGCATATGTCGATATAGTATTCAGTTGAATTATTCATTGCAGACCAATAGTACACCAATTTAAGTCATGATACTATTTAGTACTGCCAAGTAAGTTGGATACTTACATCCTTTAGCCTCGTCCGTTATTAATCATCGAACATTACAGATATCAGAAACGAGACTCTGCCTTTAAGCATTTAAAACTTTATATAGACATACCCACGCGACTACACTTTCTCCTTTGATGTGTTCACTATTAAGAGGCTTTCTTCATAAAGCATTTATACCAACCATAAACCTTGTAATGATGTTTCTCTAAGATACCTATTCTAATGGATTGGATGTCCTGGTCAACCTAGCCGAAATTTATGTATATTAAGAAATGTCGAAACATCAGACATTGCTGAATAAAGTTATCAGCGTCATGTTCAACTGGTTTAGTAAATCTTAAGTCTTTTTCTTAGTCACACTAAGCGGTTAACACAAATTTAATCTCGGGACGAGATTTCTTTAAGGGGTAGGTACTGTAACATCCGGCAATTTTCGGAACTTTTAATAACTATTTTACCCTTTGACTTTTCGGGTCTGACTTGACTTTTTGACGTATGACATTTTATTGTCCCATAAGAACGATTACTGCGTAACCGGTAAATTTTCGGAACATATTTAAATAATAAATCATATTTATTATTACATGTTTGTCGTTTATAAAAAAAATTATTTTAACTTATTTTACTTGAAAACGAAAAGATATATGTTATTTCTAAGTTGACTTATAAAAACGACACTCTAAATCACGTTTTCACAACTCGGACTCCAAAGCACTTTGATGTAAAATGACATTCCAGACAACTTTTCAGTTTTACCCGAGACCCGAAAACAAGCAGAAAATGACTGAAATACCCTCGCAAAGTTTTGAACACCACACACAACGCGTACCGACCCGGAGATAATTCAATTATCACTTTTATTAAATAAAAATATTTAATAAATTAGTTATCATGTATTCAAAAGCGTTTATTCAAACGTGGCTGTTCAAGTTAATGTTTTAATTTTCGGACAAGTTTATCAGTGATACACAAATAAATAATTAACATTTTTAAATAGATGTTATAAAAGATTTATAAAGTAACAGTCGAGTAAATACTCATTTTCATGGAAAAATCATTCTGAACGCAATGGCGCAAGTTTCGTGACTCGAATCGACCGTTAACTAGTTCAAACAAGTCCCGAACCGATAGTTATCAAAACTACATTAAAAATTAACACAATCAACCCTCATCTTTTATGACTTGTCACAATTATTTTATAACTTTTAAAATATAATTATATATATAAAAGTTATCACTTTATTCATTTCATTTTTTTTGATAAAAACACATACACCACATCCTCTTCTCTCTCTCTTTTCCGGCGAGCTCCGCCGCCGCCGCCGCCACCAACAGCCGCCGTCGGAAAACTTTTCCGGCGAGTCTTCCGGCCGAGTTCCGAAACTCTCCCCATCACCCGATCTATCCGATCCCCACTACCACTCTCCTCCACGCGCCACCCCACCATCGTCACAACCACCTCATCACCTCCTCACCACCGCCACCTTCACAGCAACCTTAGGGTGCGTTTGTGTTTGTGTTTAGCACCGTAGGGTGCGGTTTGGTTTTGATAACACCCCGAGAGGGTGGCCACCAAAGGGTGCGTTGGTTCGCGGCTCAGCCACCCCGAGAGGGTGCGTTTGGGTGGCAGCCACCACCGAAAGGGTGCGTTGGTTTCGTGGCTCAGCCACCAACGTGGGTGCGCTTGGGTTGCTGTCACGACCAAAGGGGGGTGCGGATGGTAACAGCCAAAGGGGTGCGTTGGTTTGTGGGTTCGGGTCAGCCCCGAAAAGGGTGCGTCGGGTTGGGTTTAACAGCCATGGGGTGCGTCGGGTTGGTGGTAACAACCAAGGGATGCGTTGGGTTGTGGGTTAACAACCAAGGGATGCGTCGGTTTGTGGGTTCACAGCCAAAGGGCGCGTTTGGCTGTCATTAACACCCAAGGGGTGCGTTTGGCTGCGAAACAGCCAGGGGGGGATGTTTGGTTGGCTGCAAAACAGCTAGGGGATGTTTGGTTGGCTGCGAAACAACCAGGTGATTTTTGGTGTTGTCTGCGAAACAGCCGAGGGGGGTACGCAAGGATTGGTGTGAGCACCCGAAAAGGGTGCATTGAAATTGTAATTAGAAATAAGAACAAAAAGGGTTGCGTTGGTTCTGCAGTTTAACACCGAACCCGGGGCCGTATTGTTTTGCAACACAAAAAAGGGTGAGTTTGGGTTGCACACAAAAGTATTTCGATTGTTCCTGTTTATTTTATCGAGTTAATTATACGTGATAAAAATCCATTAAAACTAGCGGTCGTTCTAGTAAAATATGTTATGATATAAAGCGGGATTGAACGAAATTAAAGTCAATATTAGATTGTAAATTTAGATGAGTTTTTTGTGACAAAAACGGATTTTTGCACCTTTTGTAACGGGTACATTGTGAGTAGAAAACAGGACTTATGATTCGGGGTTCGAGATTTTGAAAAGTCAGACTTTGGTTTACAAAATGTGACAAATTATATTTTTACGAACGTTTTGATATAAAACGGGACTTTTAACTCCCAATAACGAAGAAACCGGAGCTAGGTCGAAATATACACTTTAGTAAGAAAATATTCATTTTTTAATATATATTAACTCTGACAGATTTATTAATTAAATAATTTGAGCACTTTCGAGTCCGTTTCGGCCTTCTGGCGAAACACGAAAGTTGTTCGTAATGACGTTTTACTTTGCCGCGAGGCTTGTCAGTTTTAAAATTTAGATATAGCGGGTCAAAACTATAGGTCAACGTAAAAGTCAACGGATATTTTAACTAATATTAATACATTATGAGTACGATTTTGAGTGATAAAATAAGGTCGGTTAATATATTCTATCATAAATTTTATTTTAAGACCATATTTTCGTTTCTAAAAACGGAAAGGGGGGGGGGTGAGGGGGGGGGGGGGGGGGGGGGGGGGGTCCCCTAAAAATAGTAACTTTCTGGCAAATATTCGATATAAGTACGGGATATATTACATACATTGCTTTACTTTTGATTTAGTTTATTTAACAAACCACCAAACTATTACAACTTTAAATCCAAATTCTTTTATCAACGTGACACGTTGACGTAACCACTCATCGGGAAACCCAAACACGTTATCCTAGGCTAGTGGGACTTATCCGTTAAGATTAGTTGCAACTTTTTGATCGAGCCGTTCCGGTCTTTCCGTTTGTGTTGTCCTTAATATGTGCAGTTCTGCAAATCGTTCTACAACATCAATGTGAGTTTATAGCCCCCTGTTTTACTTGTTTTCATACACTTTATAACTTTTGGGGTGAGAACATGCTTGTTGCAAAATTGTTTGCAAACTCAATTACATGGTCGATTACATACGTGTTTACATGAATGTTTACAAACTCATATTTACATGATTTGTTACAAACTCATTTACATATCTCGCGATTATGGATTAGCATAAGTTGCATGAACTGTTTATTACTCGGAGGGTAAGACAATTATATTGATTTACAAGTTTTGGGGTGAAAACATACTTTGTTTTACAAATTGGACGCAAGTGGATATTTTATATTGATTACGTGTGTGCCTAAGTAGCGATAACCCATCGGAGCCCACTTATCATGAACTGTTAATTCCTGGTTTGGAAGCGCGAGTGTTATAAGATAGATCTATTTGGGATTGACATCCCCGTTCGGGTGACTAGCTATCACCGGGAACGAACGTTATAGCAGGTCGGTTTTGGGATGTTGCGGGTTACAACATCGGATTGGGCAGAACTGCGATATTTATATAGCAGAATATAAGTCGAGCTTCAGTGTCATGAGCTTAGAGCAACAGTAATTACATTTTTGTGATATCTGCATGTGTTGCGTTATCACGGGGAAAGTCTTGCGGTCCTACCTTATACATATTATTTTCAGAAATGCCCGGGTGTTCTTGGAGGGGACACATTACAAATCTTGGATTTGAACATATATTCATATATTTTGTGACTATTTAAGGATTGAAATAGTCAGGCATACTTTATAAATCTTTGGGATAAGATTGGTACTTTTGGTGACATTAAATTGGTCATGCATTCTTTATAAATCTTTGGGATAAGATTGGTACTTTTGGTGACATTAAATTGGTCATGCATTCTTTATAAATCTTTGGGATAAGATTGGTACTTTTGGTGACATAAAATGTGTCGTGCATTCTTTATAAATCTTTGGGATTTTTACATGGTACTGTGATGACACAGTGGACAAATACATTCATTTGAAACTTACATTCATATTTAAACTAACCTATGAACTCACCAACTTTATGTTGACCGTTTTAAGCATGTTTTTCTCAGGTGATATAGATACTTGGCTTACTTGAAGTGCATTGGAGTCTATACATTCAAGTTTTTCATGGTGATGCAATTATGGGACAAATGTTATATCAAATTCAGATTTTGATTAAATCAACAAGGCTATTTTTCAAACGACACCTAGAGGTCGTTCTCATGTATCTTGTGTTGTGTATTATGAAGTGACGCCCCCGGACACATCATTCCGCTGCGACACGAATTTTGGGGGTGTTACATATTGCTGAAGTCCGTAAGGAAGTAAATGTTGCATCATTATATGACAGTCATGAGACTTTAGGCCTGTTATATTGGTATCATTATCAGTCACTTTGTGCTTGAAGTTGGATCCGAACCCATCTGGTAGTTTAACTCCTTTGATGAACTAACAAAACTTTTTTCTGTTCTCTGGTGTGAAAGAATATGTAGCCTGAGGCTTCGAGCACTTCCCGTTTTTGTTTTGGCCGAGCCACAAGCCACTTCGAATGCCTAACCTTTTCAAGTCTTGTCTTGCCTTGGCGGTGTCTTTAGATTTGTGATATATCAATTGCTGTGTGATACGATGCCGTTTTACACGGCCAGAAAAATGTAGCCCAAAAACAATTCGCAAGCCCTAAAAATTTGAGTGGTTTGGTAAAAAAAATTATTACAAAACGTATCCTATAAATATGCAACATGTTACGAAAATTACCGCACTTTTTAGCTATTTACAATTTTTTTATATATGTTGAGGCTAACTTTCTTATTTGTGCTTGGGGATGTGTTTCTAAAGAAAAAGATGTTATGGTAATAAATATTCGTTAAAAGGTTGAATCGATGCAATGGCAAAGATTTGTATCGATTGTTGGTGTTTTAGCATGGTGCATGAGTATATGCATATATATATATATATATATATATATATATATATATATATATATATATATAGAGAGTTAGGATCAAATAAGAAGTTTTCTTAAAATAAGAAGGATAAGAAGTAACTATAACCGCATATCCGAGATGCACCGACTTAAATTAGATGCATCTCTATAATCTTAAGAGGCTGTAAAACGCATCATAATTGTTTTCCTAGCTTTAATTTAGAATGCTATATGTATATTAGTGCATTTTATTTTTTTTGTTCCTCTACATGTCCGAAATCATCAAAATCAATTGCACCATTCAACACATCAATTAACGTTACGAAACCCAAATGTTGCATCTTAAATGAATATAAATACCCACCAACCCCCCCCCGCCCCCCACCCCACATTTCTAATGCAAGTCGTTGCATCTCAAATATGTGATTTTAGTCACTTCTTACCACTTCTTATTTTAATTTACTTCTCACTGGATCCCTACTATATATATATATATATATATATATATATATATATATATATATATATCTATATAAATTATATATATATATATACACCCGTATGTGTGTGTGTGTGTGGCATACATAACTTTGTCTAGTTTCGGTGTCATGAGCTTAGTGCGATCGTAATCACTTCTTCGGATATTGTATACCACGCAATACTTACTTTAAATCTTGTGGTCCAACATTTATACTTACATAAACCTATGAACTCACCAACTTTATGTTGACACTTTTAAGCATGTATTTCTCAGGTGAATAAGCTGCATGACGTTTTTGATGTGCATTGGATTCTAAACTTTTCAAGAATACATTCATGGATTTCTTTGACATAACCATACATACACAAGAACGTACATATAGATGAAGTTAAGGGCAAGAAATCAATACACACCTTTTTAATAGAGGTGGGAACGGTCGTGTCATTGGGCTCGTGCCGTATAACAACTCAGAATTTTTATCAACCTATTTTACTATTATCACAATTGTACGGGGAAATTTTTCGCTTTATTACATTACTTGTATTGTCAATATCTCAGTATGTCATGTAACTTGCATAACTAAAGTAGACGAGCTCACGCAACGTATCTATGACAATCCTGTCTTCATATATGTCAAGCAAACATCATAACATGTCAAGTCAATATCATCATATTCTTATTTAGTACATTATTCCTATAATGTACCATTCGCAACGTTATATCAAAACAGGGTTTAAACCGTTATCATATACCTCTAAACCCTAATTCCATGAAGGATTAATATCCAAAGTGAATGTACAAGCTACTAAAGCATATATACAAGTAACATAACATCTCATTTGAAATATAAACTCCCTCTAAGTTAAGTACAAGTTTTCAAAGCACAATGTACAAGTCATTAATGCACGATATCCAAAATAGCCGTTTTACCTCCATTTTCATTCTAATTTCTTCACCACCACTTTTGTACAAGCTACTACACTCAATATACAATGTGTAAACTCTAATTATTCTATTCATAATATTTCATATACATTTTTACTCTTAAAACCCTAATTCAAAAGTCAGAAACCCTAACCCGAGCAAAATACTAAACCATGACCCGTTTCTTGGTTTTTATCCATTATAAACCTAAACCAATACCCAAATAAGTTGTAATAGCTTAATTTACAACATTATCAATCATGTTCAATCATCATTTCATCATTCTACTTCAATTATACAAGAAACGAATCCGAGAAACAATAATTGTGCACTAAATGTAACTTTGACCCGTTTTCTCGTTTCTAACCACTTCATTCTCAAGTAAGCAACCAAGAGTCATTGTAAACCCATAAAATGAGTTTACAAACCTTTATCCATCATTAACCATCCTTGCTTCAACAATGTACGCGAATTACAAAGCTAAAAAAACCCTAAAAGCCTTATATGAACCCTAATTCCAAGCTACGGCTTATTCTTTCAATTTCAACCCATTTTAACTAAAACCAACGATCAAACTTCATTGATAATACTTTATTTAAGCTCTAGGATCTGTATTCCATCATTCCTAAACAAGAGTATGCAAAATATAAACCAAGAAAGTCAAGAAAACCCTAAACATGCCCTAATCAAACCCGTGACCTCATTTCTTCAATTCTAACCCGTTTTAACCCAAACCAATTGCTAATCTTTGTTAATCCTTCCTATATCAGACCTTGGCTACATATATTAACCATCCTTAATCAATTACACACGAAATAAAAGCTTGAAAACTTGTGAATCACTAGTCGAACCCAAAACAGACCCGCACCCCATTTTTGGCTTCTTTAACCCATTTTAGCCCTAACCATGTGCAAGGCACTTGCATAAACTCCTTCTAGACACCTTGTAGCAGCTCACCCACCTGCTTGAACCTTCTCTTGGTCGAAATTAAAGGCACATGACCTTCTTTTTGCTCCAATCAGCCGCGGACACCACAAGAACCAAAACCACCTCCATCAACCTCCACCTTGCACCATAGCCTCTCCAACACAGCCCCTAGACTCTCCAAATCATCTCCCATATGTCCTAACCTGATCACTAAAGATCATAAGAGTTACTTAGCTTCCTTAGTCACCTTGATCATTTACAAGTATAAATAGGACCTCATATTCCTCATTACAACTCGCACCAACCTATCTTGTTTCTATAACCCATAAGGCAGCAATAATTTGCTCCCATATGATCCTAGGATCATTAAAGAAGTTCAATAAGCGAAGCCCTGAAGAATTGAAGCCTTGGAGTGAAGATACAAGGCGTACGAGTGGAAATACTACCCGAAATGACCCATTTCCACCATTTTTTATCATTGAAGCTCAAACCCAGGTTCTATCAACTTCATACCTGCTAATACACCCTTATAATGTTCATATGATCCTAAATAAACTCTTGTTAAAGTTTCATAACCCAATTCATGCTCATTTTCCATTTTGATCCAAAACCGTACACCCGAAACCCTAATTTCGCGTTTTTCTTAAAACTAAATGTTATAATGATTAAATATTGTTATAATCTATCCTATCATGCTTAAATAATGTTAAAATAATCACTTTATTAATTAATGAAGGAATTTGAACTTAAAACCCGCGCGTTTACGTTTTGAAACCCTAATTTGACCCGTTTTGCTTCCTAGCCTAACGAATCGTTATTTTAAACTTGCGTTACGTTAAAACTTCATATTTTAGTTTATTATAACTTATAAATATCTTTTGAAATGTTAAAATAAGCTTGCATGGCAATTTGGGACATGTCTTTGCAATTATAAACCATGCAAGGTGTATATATCGTTACTTTCTGAAATTAATAACTCAAGGGGGGGGGGGGTGGGGGGGTGGGGGGGGGGGGGGGGTGGGGGGGGGGGGGTGGGGGGGGGGGGGGGGGGGGGTTGCTGAATATGTAGTATATCAAAGTTATAACTATAGGGGTCTATTATGTCACTTTTCAAAGTGCAAGGTTTACTTGGTATATCTTTTAAAGTTGAAGGACCAAAGCCTTAAAATTGCAAACTTTAAGGACTATTTTGCAACTTTTCAAACCCTAGGGTCTAAAATGTAACATTTTGAAAAAGTATAAAATCATGCTCAAAACATTATCCAACATAACTTTAATTAACGCTTCTCGTGCTTAACATTTCCAGATATTGAATAAAACGCTTAAAACCGATCATCCGGAAGCTATATTGTACCACAATACTAGGGAGCTTCATATTAAGAGGTTTCATCTTGGTATTACGTTCTGACTGAGTTTGCTGGGTTTATGATTTAAAGTGCCCTGACTCCTCAAACGTTTACTGAATGACTTCTGAATTATGATGGCCCGAACGGTGATACAATAATTCAACCTCTGTCAATCACACACATAACTCCATGACCACATGTTCAAGAGTTCAAACATCCTAAGACTTGACCACCGCGAGGGGGATACATGCTTGTTACAAACTCTTTTACATACTCGTTTATCTTATAACAATGTGATTACTTTTCAAAGACTTAGTGAATTCATAGCCTCGCATTTCAATCTTTTCATAAACCCGTGAGGGGGATACCTGCTATAAATTACGAATACAAGTGTTTTCCAAATTACATGCTATCCTGACATATCATTACAATTGCTGTCTAAGTTATCTATCCTACAAGTCGTTAAATTTGACTTCAAGTCGTTAAATTGACTTTGGATATTAATGTGTTAATATTATAAATCCTACAAGTCGTTAAATTGACTTCAAGTCATTAAATTGACTTTGGGATGTTAATATGTTGATATTATGAGCTCTTCAAGTCGTTAAATTGACTTTGGATGATAATGTGTTAGTGTCATAAATCCTACAAGTCGTTAAATTTGACTTCAAGTCGTTAAATTGACTTTAAGTCATTAAATTGACTTTTGATGATAATGTGTTAGTGCGATGTGCTTAGACAAGGAACAAGACCAGACAAGACCAATCAGACCAAACAGACCAAACAAGACGATAACGCAATAATACACTGTTACTATGATAATTGTATTCGTTGCAATTATTACAAATAACGGGTATATAATAACGTGACCCAAGATCATAACAATACCATTTTCATAATAATTGTGTTTGTACAATTATTACACTATGACTTGTATTCAAACTGTTTATCAAATCTATGAATTTCACTCAACCTTTGTGTTGACTTTTTAGCATGTTTATCTCAGGTTATTGAGCAATATACGGCACGGAGTGGCATGGACTCGAAGATGGCTAAAACTTGTTATCATTCACATTGTATGTAACTAGATTTTGGGACCTGCCTTTGTAAAACTCTGATTTGAAATGAATGATAACGTATCTTTTGAACAAATGTCTCTTTTGGGTCGTTTTCTATGATTATGATTGTTGTATCCATGAAGTAATACCCCAGATTAGCTTCCGCTGCTATATTGTAAAAATGGGGGTGTTACAGATTGGTATCAGCGCCATGGTTATAGAGAACAAGGTCAAAACCTTAACTATAACCACATTTCTTTTTCAGCCATCAAAGTCCTCCGTGCCACTACATTCCGGAACAAGTATGTAAATATACATATCTATTATACTATTACATAAATAACTTATGTTATTTACAAACTAGGTTGTTATCAGAACGATGTCTTCTCCCAACCGCTCTACTTTCGATATCGAGGATGCTTTTTCCTCTATGAATATTCTTAACTATACTTCGGTCTCATCGGATTATTTCCCAGCTTCATCGGGAAGCATTTCTTTTAACTCTTCGGAAAACTCTAACGATAATATGATTCCACCGGTATTCTCATCTTTCTACAATAATCCTTGTTTGAAGGACGTACAAGCATTTTATGCTAAGGAATTACCTATTTCATCACCAGATCCTATTACTTCACCAGCTATTTTGACTCCATCTCCGATATTACCACCATCACTACTATTTGATCCTCGATATTTCTTTATTCCTGAAGAGCTATTACCACCTAAGAAGCAAATCCATTCCTCATCTTCTTCCTTATTTGAAGGACGTACAAGCATTTTATGCTAAGGAATTACCTATTTCATCACCAGATCCTATTACTCCACCAGCTATTTTGACTCCATCTCTGGTATTACCACCATCATTACTATTTGATCCTCGATATTTCTTTGTTCCTGAAGAACTATTACCACCTAAGAAGCAAATCTGTTCCTCATCTTCTTCCTCAACTACGTTATCTAATTCATCCCGGAATCAAACCTGTGATTTGGTATCACCATCTTCCTCAGTTTATACTCCTACCCCACCTCAGATATTTGAAATAGGAAAATGTCCAATTAAGATGTATCTGAAACATCATGAGGGACAAATCGAAGATATTTTGAATTACTTAGATGAACTCTATCTTCACCACATCGAGAAAATGGAGGAAGGACGTATTGATAGAATGATCATACGAAGGAATAGTGACGAACTAAAGACCGAACTCAAGAAAATCCGTACTCAGATTATCAAACTTCAAAAGAAGCGGTTAGGGCAAAAGGATAAGATTGCCTTTGCTCACTACAGAATTTCCGATCTTGAACGAATCATTGAGAAAATCCAAGCTCGTCACCAAACAAATCAGGAAGATCTTTAGGATGTCATCTACCAGCTCAAAATCATCAACTCTTAAACTAGTTATAGCTTTATCCTAAGCCACGGGATGTGTGGTATAAATAAAAACGCTTGTCAAATCTTGACTATGTACAGTAAAAAGGCAAGTTATTTATAAAGGAAATCCCGTTTCATACCTTATTGTTTCCAACTTATCTCTCTCTTCCATCATCATCTCCATCATTTGTATCATTATCTCCGTCTTCATGAATCATACCATAACTTCTAAGTGCTTAAAATCCAAAAATAAGCATTTCTCTAAGCATTTTAAGCATCACATTTTCTTTAAAGTATTACCTTTCTAAACTTGTGATGTCATTCTTACTACATGTTCTCTTATGTTGATAGAATGCCTCCCAAAAGGACGTCAACATCCGAAACACCAGCCATAACTTTGGATGCCATCCGGCAACTAATTAATGATGGCATCTCCTCAGCTCTGAAAGCACAAGCTGCATCAATGGCAAGTGCTAGTAATCCCAATAAGAACACCGGGACAAGCGGAACTCCAGTAGCAAGAAAAGGAATCAACGATCACAAAAGAAAGTTTGAAGATAGAGGAAACACCACCAACAACAACAATTATCCCAAACACAACAACAATAACCACTCCAACAATCGCAATAACAACAACTACCAAGACAACAACAACAAAAACAACCGTAACAATGATTACCACCGACAGCAGAATAGAAGACAAGAAACCTTCAGAACTTATACTGCCACCAATGGATATACTGGAAACCTTCCCTTGTGTAAAAGATGTAGACTACATCACACGGGACCTTGCAGTGTCAAGTGTCAGGTTTGCAACAAGATAGGTCACCAGACCAAGTACTGCAAAAACAACAGGGCCACAGGAAAGCATACTTAGAGATAAGCTTGCTTTTGTTCACTTTAGGATTTCTACCCTAGAAACAACTCTCGAGGATATACAAGTCTCATCAGAATCTTCTTCAATCTAAAAACCCCAATCATCAAGCAACAATCCTCATCGTCTGTTACTTTTATCCTACTATAAGATACTTAGCATAAGTATCAACTCTTTTAGAGTTTCATATGTAAAGCTATCCATGAAATAATAAAGTGATGATTCCGTTACATCTTGTTATCTGATGATATCAAAATTCGGCATCTATTATGTTCAACTCTGAATACTTTCCTCATACCTTTGAAACATAAATTATCATCCTCGATTATATGGGCATCGGTACAATCAACATCTCAATATTATCTAACAATTCATTTTCTACATATTACCATATCATGTTTTTATGCTTAGGTAAGACGATTTATGATCATCTTATTGAAATGAATTAGCTCACTTCTTCATTTGAATAAGGAAATTATAAATCTC